>JAQIWR010001495.1:0-13596 GCA_034695945.1 Glomeris hexasticha
CAAAACGCGTTTGTCTCGTGTTCGCTCTTTTTTGTTTTCATACACACTGGATTTCTCATACACACTGTAACATATGTGAATGGAAATATGTGGGTTCATTGCTATTAAACCATTCCGAACACTCATCAACTTACAAAACCATCATTTCACATACTTGACTGCAACGAAGTACTTATAAAAACGTCCACTTAAACTTTAAATGTCCTTAAAGGTGAACTGACAGGGCGGGAAAAGTGGACTGTGACCAACTTTGCTATTCGGTAAAAGTGGTGGTTATGTCACCTTTGAACAGTCACGATTCGCCAAAAGTGGAGGTTAACTGTTAATTGATCACACCCTGTCAGTTCACCTTTAACATGTAAAAACTAATTCATTTAACTCGCTGTCCATTTTGAAATTTCCGGGACATGTGCACCCATTCACAGCCGCCATGACATCCAAATTCAGTGTTGCCAAAGTCAAGCCCAAGCCCTGCAAGTCTAAAGAAATAGTGACGTCATCCGGTACACATTTCCTGCTTTGAGGCTAACATTTCCCCTTTTGTAGTGTGTTCCTAGCCTCAAAGAAGGACATGTGTACCGGATGACGTCACTTCGATCTTGTCGGGACGGGCAGGACTTCAGTGTTGCCGAACTGAACGAATCAGTAAATGAACTCACACTTGCTTGACATTTGTCAATACTGGCTCACAGAAAAATGCGCCCTGAAAACGTTTTCAGCTCCTCCCAATTCCAATATGGATTCGGTAATGAGACAAATTAGTATGCAATCTGATTGTTATTAGAAAAACTTTTCAAGTACGTGCTGTATTTCATTTTTCAAATGTTATTTTTTAAGCAATATGGCAAGCCACTAAATTGGCCGAAAAATTGTTAAACCGAAAAACAATTAAATCATATTCTTCATTGCCTTGTTTCTATACATTATTCATATTTCCCATGTGCCTTACTTTCTCAACCCATCAGTGCCTAACTATCATTCTTGGTCACATGCAAATAAATTGCAACACCACTTCATTGATGCAAGTTCCTTCATGAAATACTACCTGCAGGATTCCTTAACACAAGTACAGTACATTACTGCCACCAAGGATCCAGTATAGTGAATCCTTGCTAACAGTACTAATGCACTTCCTATAGTAAAATATGGACACAGTACATGATATTCCATAACTTTTATCATTCTTTATACTGAAGTAACAAACGTCACATTATAGCAGGTCGTTGATAAATGCTAGACTGCTAGTAGTTCTCATTTTTAAAGCTAGGCGCAAAAACTTCTCACGCTGGTAACAATTATAGGGAGTATTTATAATAATTAGACAAGCGGTACAAATCACTTACAAATATTTGGGAAATCGTGCGGCAGAAGCCGGACGTCCGCAACGGGAATCTTCCCCGAATCTCCGTCGTCGAACTCCACATTGACATATTTCATGTCAGCTGTTGGGTTTGGACTCGTTGACTTGGCAACTGTCCCAGGGTACAGGCACCGGTACTGTTGGCTCCAGTACGCGCAGACACGCGTTCCTTCCGGAAGGTACCGTACAGATCCTGGTTTCACCTCCAAAATCTATCGGCAACGTACAAAACGCGTGTCAACATCAACTACGCTCCAACTTAGCACCCGCGTTAATAGCAACAGAACAACTTCGCACTCACAGCTTCTTTGAGTATTTCCTCCCTCGAGTAAATATGTGGTCGATTGCCTCTTTCGCCATCGATGGTCACTCCGTACACGTCGGGAGCCCTTATTGCGTTGATGTGACCGGCGTAAAAGAGTCCGTCCATTAAAGCCAGAACCCGCAATTTATCTCCCAACTCTTTGGCTCCGATGACGCATGACCGTGGTTCCGGAGTTGCTGTCCTCTCCACCAACTGAATAAGAGGCAGGTTTTCGCCTTCGCTGTAACTGCTGCTGTTGCCACTTAACGGGTTGACGCATCCGGAAGCGACGCTGTGCGACGAAGACACTGTACTGTTGCTATCCACGTCCTCGTAGTCCGTCGGCGATAGCCCTCCTTTCTGGTTACTATCGTTCAGACGGCATTTCTGCTTTAGGGCCTCGAACAGTTCCTCGGGAACGTCTCGCGCCCTTTCCTTGCTCGACGACTTCTTCGGCTTGGTCGATGTTGACGACGTAGGAACTGTATCCATCTTCAAGCTTTTTGTATTCGTCAGAGATCTCTTTTTCACCCGGTTCGCAGTATCGCTTTTCTTGCTAGTTGCGGACAACTGTGGAGCGGCAACGCAAACCTGAAAATACAACGGTATTTAATGCGAATAAAACATGCAATAATGCAAAATCAACTTTAGTAACAATCACCTTATTTGCGGGTTCTTCGGTTTTGAATTTCGAGGGTGGCAAAGCAAGTGGTTGTTCTTCGCTCGCCAATTTGAACGACGAAGGTGCCACAATCTTCTTCGTGTCGCCGCTGGTGACAGTGCTGATGCTGCTATGACCACCGTTGCTGACGTGATTGTTGATACTGTTACTATTACTACTAATACTCTGGTTCAAGGTAGAGATAGCAGTTGGGGAAGTGTTGCTGTTCGTAGACGTGGTTAGAGCTACCGACTCGCTTAGGAAGATCCTTTCGCTTCTCCTCCGCAGCCAAGCTTCATCTTCCAGAAACGAATGTTGCTGCTGATTCTGAAGTGAACGCTTTGATGTCGTTTCCATTTTCATGGACATTTCACTTTTTGGTTTCCCCATTCTCGCCGATGAACTGGCATAATTAGGCATCATTTTGGGAGTCTTTGCAACGATCGTTTCTGCGTACGGTAAAAAAAATATCAGACAAATGCCAGTAGTAGGCTACCAGAAATAACAACACGTTCCTTATGCTAACCTGTTGCATCTTCATTGGGAGACGAAGAATGTTTCTTTGGCCTTCCCGGTTTCCGCTTCTTCGACGAGGACACCAGCTCACCGCTTGCATCTCGGTTCAACATCCTCGTATCTTCCGAACCACACTCGGCCACAATTTTTCTTTTCACGCTTCCAGTGTTGCTCCTAGTCTGTTCCACATTTTCTGCCGCGTACCTTGCCAGAAGACCAAGACCTTGCACCTCATCACAGCCTGCACATGCAAAAACCATAGTTACTTGTTTGTGTTTTTCCCCTTTTAATGGTACACCTTTCAAATACTGTCCACTAGTTCCATTCATCCCATGACAATAGTTGCAATAACAGTACCCAAAAACTTCCAACTTCTTGCACGACAGCGACGAAATTTATGTTACGCATGTTGCAGTTAAAAGTGGAACACGTTTCAGCTCATATTAATAATTAATTTCTGTACAACCTCAATCTTAAATGTTTGCTATACCACGAGTCCGCAGAGCTGAGACAGGAAGCTCAACGAAAGAAGCTATGTGCATTATTAAAATTTCCAAAAGTTTCTGAGAAAGGACAATATTAACCGCATAAATTTCCACACTATCCCTGCGGTCATTTCCTAAACAAGTTATTCCACATATTTCATCCGTACGCATGCGGCAAATCATTTTTTGCACGTGCGCAAAGTGAATTATCTTTCGGCTACGAATTTTGAACCGGTCCACGATGACCGTTTTTTTCTTCTTCTTCGGTTACCGCTTCCTAGTTGATTCACCGGCAGAATTTCTAGACAAACCATTGGCGTGAGAGAAAACTACAGAAAAAGCTGCACTGACCGTTCGCATTTATCTTTGCAAATCCTAAATCATGTTCAAAGCGCTCGGGTGTGAAAACCTCCATTCAAGATTGAGCCGGATTTGCGGACAGCGCGTAATGTTTGCGCGGCATCTTATTATGTAACATTAGTATCATTTTCGCATCAGTTCCACTTGCAAAATTTGCTAAATCTTACAGTAGGGCAAGACGAATCTAGTGGAATTCCCTGGCACAAATCTCCCGATGACTTGTTTCGCTTCCTTGCATTCGGCTACCGAAATTCTATGCGATGGCCGAACGACTTCTTCATCTGAGCTGGAAGTTTCTGTTTCAAAATATATTTTCCAAAGTCATTGTCAGCAATTCCTACCTTGTACGTCCGAAGCAACAATCATTGTTAATAATACATTCAACATTGTTATTACCTTGCGGAATATATCATTTGCAACCATGTTACGGAACGGACAGTATTCAAATTGCTATTCTTCGCATGGTTTATTACCTCGCGCTTATAATATAGTACCAACATCGCCATTCAAGCAGCACACCTCAAGAATTGAAATAAGCAGGAACTTTTTTGTTTATGTACTTCAGAGGGCCAATCACGCTTAAACGCAAATTCGATTACCATTGCCTAGGGAAAATGGATTCATCATCTCGCGGCAAATTCCCTCGGCATTGGCAGCCACCACTTTGCGTAATACTTACGGTAATTCGTAATTACAGAATGTGCAAAGTTTCATGTTTAAGATCAGTTGTAATCTCACGTTACTTACCCATGCAAACATGAATACAATCAATTCTGGGAAATATATAAAATAGAAACTTCGCATTTTTTCGATTCAATCATTTGAAGCGCAGTTAGAACATACTTTATATAATTCTGCTTCGTTTCCATCAACAAATAACAAAACAGAAGGAATTCAGTGGTTCTATAGATACATTTAGCAAAACAATGTACGCTCAATGCAATAAGGAACTTTGCAATTAAGAATAGCAATTTTGCTAATTTTAAATTGCGATTCTCATCACAATATTGAATTATTTTATAGGGAGATTGCAGTAGCAACTTACAGACCATTCTATAGCACAAAACACACCACACCACCACCAACACCATCACCATATATAGATACGTATCATTCCACTTGCAACGTGACTAACCTGTGTCATCAAAGTCATCGCTCGAACTGGAATCGTGGATCATCACGCGAGACCTCTGCTGTTTCGATACACTTATCCGGTTACGGTGTCTGTGCCGGTGAGGCTGATGATGACCTGGTAGATGTTTCCTTTCCAGTTTATTGCTTGCGGTCGCTTTCGGACCAGACATCATCGCAGTGGCCGGTTTGGCAGCTCGGGCCGCAACCGGTACCGAGGTCTTAACCGGTGGATGCACTGTGACCATTCGTTCCCACGGTTGCAAGGTGTGAAGATATCTCGCTTTGGCATTGGTCACGTTCGTGAGTAACATATGAGGGGTGTACGCTAACTTGTGAGTTATCAGCGTTGGCGGCTTCAGAATCGGCCTTCCCATCTTGAAATGGCTGGTGGTGGTTGGACCGACCGAAGAAACTGTTGCCAGAACTGCGCTGGGTTTTGCCACCACCACCATCTTCCTTGCGTCCTCCGCTTCCTTCTTCGCACCGGTTATCATGGGCACTGTGATCTGCGTGGTGGTCACCGACGTTGTGATGGCCGTTGTGACGATTTTCACCGGCACGCCGGAACTAACTGGAGCCAGCTTCCTCTTGCGGGGTCTGCCGGGACCCCTTTTGACTGGGCTAAGATCACCGGTGTCACTGCCCACGAGTACCGTTGCGCCAGGTACGACGGGCACCTTCTCCTTACGCGGCTGCAACTTGGCCAACTCCTTCTGCTTCTCTCTGTACTGCTTCTGTAATTCCGCAAGCCGAAGCCTCATCTGGAACTCCGCCGTGTCCATCGTTTCCTTGTCGTGTTTGATGGCGACGACCGTTGAACCAACCGCGGCTTGGGGTTGCACCTGCTGGCACTTTTCTTCAGCCAGCGGTGCATACTGCGAGATTTTGTGAGCTATAAACAGCTTGAACTCCTTTTGTGGAGTTCTCGAAATGCTCTTTGCGGTCGCTGTCACACTCCCTCCTCCTCCTCCTCCTTCAGCACGGTGTTCATCAATGGGTATCACTGTGGCATCACTTTCAACACTAACGCACGAGTTTGAGTTACACTTTACCGGACCAACGACCAAAGTCTCCTCCTTGATCCTCTGTTCCGCTAAGGCACACAGGATGCTAAGGCCACCCGCGCTCTCCCTGCTATCCGCCGGACACCCGTTCGAGGCATCTAGCTTATCACTGGCACAATTGCTTGCATCCTCCAATTTCTCATCTTGGGGGATTCGTATACAACTTGTCCGATGGGCCTGTTCGTGTTCCAGTATCGAGTTGGACAACAGTTCCAGACCGTTATGTGTGGTGCATACATCGACGACCTCTACATCTTCGTCACCTTCTACGACAGGCACATCTTCCACTACTTCAACATCGATGTCCTCCGAAGCGTTCGATGGCTCGGACGGCTCCGCTTTCGCATCTGCCGGTTCACCTTGCGTGTCCATCTGCTGGCTCGCAACTACACTCGCGGCAACGTACTCTCGTTCAACTTCCACGCACATTCCCTGATCACATTCCCTGCAATGACCGACATCTAACATCTCCTCCTCCTCCTCATCATACTCTCCCATATCACCGAGACTCTCCTCCTCCTCCGTAAGTGGCGGAGTTTCCGTTTGATTGCTCGCGTCAGCCATCAGCGGCTCGCTCTTCGTGCCGGTTCCGCTGTCCGAACACGGTGTGCCGGGGTTATCTGTACAAGCCGAAGCGTCAAAAGCGTAATAATCCGCTGGTGTGTTGGTAGTCACGCTTGCGGTCAAAGCTGTGGCTGTATCGTTCGAGGTTGCTTCCTCCTCCAGAGTTGCATCGCCAGGTTCGCTGACGGGGGTAAGACACGTTCCAGGGTTCACTGGTGAGGTTCCCTGAGATCGTTTATGGGCATCTGCCGATCTGTCCGATGATGAGGACGACGAATGGAAGAACGGCATTGGACTTGGGGATGGAGGAAACTCTGGTGGGTAAGTTAAACAGCTAGAGGAGACCAACCCCGGATCAATTCGTTCCTTCTTCTGCTCCGAACGACTCGTCCCACTCTCTAATGTTGTCACTGGTGAAGCCTGTTCAGATATCGGAGGCTGTAGAACAGGAGGCACCGTCAGTAGAGATTCATCAACTTTCCGGTCCAAGCTACAATCCACAGTGGGCGACGACTTTTCATCTTCCAAGCCAAGTCCCTCGGACTGCTCCTCCATTTTAGCCTGCCTCACCAACCCCATCGAGTAATCACATGGTTTCGGAATCTCCGCCGGCTGATGCATGAATGTCGGTTGGTGTAACATGAACGGGTGCAATGGATGATGAGATGCTGGCGAAGCCAGCGACGATGGTGCCAAACTTGGCCACATCCCTGGCCGGTCCATCAAGTCGAGGTTGGCGGCTGGGATGAGTAGAAGATGCCCCGTGATTGGATCGCGAGACAACTGGTACCCAAAAGGAGGGAACGGAGGGTGACCCGGCTCCATGGGGCTTATCTGCACAGATACCGGTGGGTAAGGTCCTTGATTGAGCCACAGCGTTTGCCCCAGACTGTGGTGAGACGGCGGCATCCAATGAGATTGCATGGAAGGTGCCACGCTCTTCGGGATGTCTTCCCACGGTCCGCACGGCGCGGATGATCCCCCGGCAGCCACCACTTCCAAAGGGTGTCTGTAAAGCACTTTCCTCCTCGACAACTCCTTCGCATCCTGGCACATCAACTCCGCATTCCTGCTCGAGCACTCTTCCGAAGAAGTCCTGCACTCTTCGACGTTCGCCGCATTCCTCCGCTTGTTTTCTCTCCTCTGCCTTGCCACAGCAATTCCAACCGGTATTGACGATGACCCTTTATTGGATCCTTCCGAATGTTTTCCTTTGCTCTTATCACCTTCCTGTCTTCTCCCGTTCATCTGCATTGCATCTTCTTCCGGGTGCATTTGCCCGTGTCTACCGTTAGGTGCCGTGCTACAGTTCATGGGTGACAACGACGGCCTGGACGTCATCAGCGAACCCAATCCCATACCGGAAGGATGTTCCGAGATTAAGTGAGGCGGAGAAGGATGTGGAGGGTGATGTTGGGAAGGTAACAGGTAACCCGGGTGAGCTGCGGTCAGCGACATGTGAGCCGCTGAGGGGTAATGCGAAGGGTGAGCGTGCGCAGGCCAGTCGAACAGGTAATGAGGGGGCATCGGATGTCCCATGGAATCTGTGAGATGTGGCAGCCCGCAAGGAAACCCGTGTCCTTCCAGAGGCTCCGGAGGCACCATGTCGTACGGGCTGCTACCGTTGGCGTGGGATGTCATGAGGGATGCAGCCGCACGATTGTCCATCGCGTTCACGGCACGGTCCTTAGAGGTCGTTATCTTCTGCCGTGCTGCGCTTTGGGCCTCTTTCGGCTGTTTTGTGCAATCCAGACCAGTGTAGCCTCCCAATGGTGCTTTGAAACAGCGAGCCGACAGGTCCGTTGCATCAACGGAAGGTGTGGTCATCATCATGTCGCACATGTGAGATGGTGGCGGAGGCAACGGTGGTAGCCGGGACAGTACATCCTGGGAAAAGAAACAAGGAAAAGGTTTACTTACTTGTCACGAACCATGACAACATTTGCAGATATGATCCGTAGGTACCAAATGGTACGCAATTTTAAAGTATGAGAGATGGTACAGCGCAAAAGCACCGCAATGATCACTCGATGATTTACACAGCGAGCAGAAGCAGCAGCACAACAATTTGCGCACCGTAAAATCGATAATTATACATTGTGGAAATTAAATCGCTCGCGTAGCAGCTTATTCAAGTACAGGTTCAAGTGGTGCAAGCCTACTTATTTGGTGGCAAAAATGTGGAAAACCACCGCATTGTACGTGCACATTGTACTTGTGCTCCAGCCAGCAAGAAAACATTACACCCAACTGAGGAAGCACTAAAAAATTTTATGGAAAAATAAAAACAAATTAACTTCTTAGTTATGCCTCTAAATGATTTCTTTTACGCCTGGACAAAAAATGCCGACTAACATCAAAGGCGAGTTGAATTTAGAAAACTCAGACTTCTTTTTGTACACAATGGAACATCCTCAAACAAAAAAAAAACCTAAAATAGCAACATTAAATAATCGTTTACTTCATAGGTATTCTTTTAGTACATAATTCTATCAGCGGCGGCCAATACGGCCAATACGCAGTCGTAGAAACCCTCCTCCGGTTGATCAAACTTCACAGCATCGATCAAACAATGTTTTCCCACATTAAGCAAGTAAGCTGCTAGTACTATGTCTTTGCATCAAGACGTTTCAAATCAATATTTTTTGCCATCTACACGACATCTAGAACGACATTGCGTTTGGCGCATATATCTCTCCGTATATACATTGTCAATCTCCAAAATTTCATCTTCATTACATTTGCATTTAATTGACGCACCTATCATTTACCCGATTTCATTGCCGTTGCGTTTTATTTCATTTTACAAATTTTGGCATTAACGGCAATCGCGGCTAATTGCTACGTACGAGCGCCAAATTGCACGGCGCGGATGCATATCTACTCATTGCAAGTTGAATCTGCACTATGTTATGCAATGAATTTCTTTCATATGTTTGGGCGTGAAGTAATGGTTACGTGTGGTACGTGTTTTCGTCAAACTTGTACCATCACTAACAAACCGAGCCTAAAATGGAGGATATGCGAGTTTGACGTCTCAGTGTACATTAGGTCCTTTCAACAACTGGTAAATGTTTACCTGATGGGCACTGAGAGTTGCTCTTGTCTGCTTGCTGTCTTCGTGCTGCGGACCCTTGGAGAGGGGTGTCTGCGGGCTGGAACGGGTCCTGTCATGCCACGAAGACGAGTACCTCTGACTGCTGTTAGAATTAGATGTTTTCGATTTGAGGGGGTTTCCACTGGTGCCTGTGTGTGCCTGGTTGGGTCCTGGACCTGGTCCCGTTGCCGGTGTTGGTACCGCTCCGGCTGCTGGGCCACTTCCCACACCGGCCCAGCAGATGGACCCATGACTGGCACTGGTAGTCACTGTATGGGCCCGACTCAGAAGTGAAGCTGCTGCTCCTGCAAAACGCCACCATCAAATACAAACAATATAAATGGTCATCGATCGCGTAGCGCTAAAATACGTTTTGTTGTTGGGCCTATGTAATAAAACAAAACTTGCACATATTCGAGTCTGGGAAATATATTGCAGCCTCAGCAGCTGCTCGCTCAAAACGCTGTTCTACATGACAGTCACGTCCAACATATATTTTCGGCTTTTTTTCACGCCAGCCCAACCGTTCCATAATCGGTATTTACCTGAAATACACCGATTTTAAGGCAAAATGCTGCCGAATTTACCGCACTTATTCGTTTCCGTTCAATCGCAATTCCTCCGATTGCCTTCAATGGCGCATTACGATGCCGGATTTTCCGCATTCTGCACAAAATCTCACCGAATACGCACCTAATCGATAGGTGAACAGCGTGTTACACGCAAACGCACCTACATTTCGCAAAATACAAATCAACACGTCGTATAAATAGCTAACTCCAAACTAAAATTCCCTTCAAACGGTCAACAACTGCAGCTTAATCATTTTTCAGTAGCAGCTAAGTTAAAAAAGGAAATGGACAGTTGCATAAATCTTGCGTTCGAAACGAGGCTGAGGCAATAAATTGTCGCTTTTTTGCAATCAAATGAATTGTCCGAGCTAATGAGATTGCTTCATGAATAAGCCCAAAAGGGACTTCAATGTTGGCCTAGACCAATATATCGAGTGTATGTCCGAGCCAATTAACCGAGCAATTAATACGGTTAATCAGAAACAACAACCCACGGCACAGTTGTTGTGGGCCATTTCATCGTATTAACAATCCCTGAAGCAAGCTACTATCAAAGCAAAACGCACAACAATGTTATCACCATATCCAAACACTTCATATGCTGCTTATTTATTCCTTTCATTTCCTTCAACTAAGTATACCTTGTTTCAATAAGCACAGCCCCATTCTTCTCTTATTAGGATCTGGCAAAAGTAGCCACACGTAAGCAACCTATTAGCAAAATGGCTAAACGTTTCAGTAAAATTACTGTATGAAACAATATTTTGCTGTACGTAATAGAAAGTCCTTCCATTTCAAGTTTCCAATGCATTTTCTCTGCTAAGTAATGCTAATTTTGATAGACACCAAGGTAATTGAGCTATATCAGTAAGCCGCCATTGGCTGTAATGACGATTAAAAATGGCATCCTTAGTTGGGATCAAGTGGGAAAACTGGTTTTCTACCAATCAGACTGCAGCTTTATCTCAACTACGGCCTCCATATTGGAAAAAGGCGGTGCTACAGAAAAAGGTGAATTGAACGACTGTTATTTTGTAGTGGACATGTATATAATGGAACATGTAGTGGACCACTACACGTATTTCAATTCCCACATTGCAGTATTTTCAACATTATTTTCCAATAAAGTGAGGGTTTAGTGCTCTTCTATTATTGAACATATAAAAACACACGTACCATTTATAATAGAATGAATGCGTTAAAATATTTAGTATTTTCCTGTTAGCTGATTTTTGCACACCCCCTTATTAAATTAGCAGGGTGGGCACTGCGGCTTTGCATAGTTCCCTTCTCATCACACTGAAATTTATTAGACGTCCTTCTGCAGAGTGCGTACCAACGCGCAAACATGGATGGTGGCACGTGCCATCTTGCTATACTGCTAACTGAGCCACGTGGCGACGCTCCAGTTTACACTGGCTTTGGATTGCGCCTTAATAACGAGCTGCACGCGTCTACCCAAATGCATTAAGTGGTGAACAAACTGACAAAGAGCGTGACCCAGGCAGCTTGTCAGAGGGTCACGTGAAGCCCCATTGTGCGTGCGTCGAAGCACTCAGTGCGCGCGCCCCTTGCCGGCCAACAACAGAACTAGAAACAGGGGTGAGCAATGGGGGGAAAAGGGAATGCGGTGAACATCTGGAACCGACCCCTGAACACATAAACTATACGTAGCAAAATATCAACTGCGTGGGGCTCAATATCAATAGCAATAACGATTAGGCGGGTATTCAGAAGCCCATTGTGGCGCCCCTCGCAATTTGGTGGCCAACGGCAGCGATCGCCAGTCATTAGTGTCATGTGTGACCGAAGGGAGGAGAGTCCATCAACGTCAACGAGTAGCACGTGTGCAAATCTCGTGCGACACACGCACACTGCAAACACCTGTGACAAGACGCATTGAAAACGTTGTGTTGTATTCCTCATAACTTATATGCTTATTGACATATCTTGTGTTTTATGCAGCGGCATAAACACCTTTTCCCAACTATTACAGACAGGCCTACCAATGAGCCCAATTGACCGATTTCAGTAAGCACCTCCCATTGCGAAGATGGAGGCTGTAGTGATGCAAATTATGCAATCTGATTGGCTGAAAACAGTCGCCCATTATTCTGCCCCACCCTGTATCTGCATGTACATGAAAACATCTGTTCGAAAACTTTCAGCTGAGTGGAAACCGAGAAGTGCTTATCGATGAATAGGTGAAAATACCACTGCATTAGTTCTGTTCATAACTGACAGACCTGTAGGGAGCTCTGTTATCTATACAGTCACGGTAAAGATGGAAAACATTGGGTGAAATCTGTTCGCAGTATTTGACATTTAAATCATGTTTAACTAACCAATAATGTAATTCTGGTCTGCTTAACCGTCATACATTACGTATAACCAAAGGTATAACTGTTTATCCGTTGCATATTTTATACGTTTTTGTAGAAGCTTTCAAGACATGAATTAGTTCGAAACCCTTTTTTGAAATAAATTCTTACAATAAAATTGCATATAGACTAGTTTAATTAGTTTGTTTTAAAACTCAGAAAATATAATTTTAAGATGTATATATATATGGCAATCAATTAAATGTGTAATAGCTTGCAAGACTGGATTTCTTGCAGCCGTCTTGTAAATTTTATATTCAGTCAGTCATTATCCTTTCACGCTACTTTAGCTTAGAGCCTTATAAATAGATTTGGTTGATGATGTGAGATTTCAAGATTCACTTCTGTGTAATGATCCAAAACTCACAGGGATTGAAACTAACGTAGCAAATGTTTATTTTGCCTACATGTTTCGCACTGCTTCATGCATGCAGTATGGTCAAACCCGCATGAACGCGTTCATGCTGCTGAATTGGTTTGATCATGTATAGGAATGATATTATTAGAAAGTAAATTACAATGGATGTCAACTATGGAACGGCTACCTGTTTTGGCATGAACAGCGTTCCATAAAAATATTTTAGCGTTCGTCAAGATGGCGTCCGTTAAAGATCTAAAACAGCCAATCAGAACAGAGAATGGAGTGGCTGTACGCTTTTGATTGGCTTTTGACGTTAACAGCGTTCCATAAAATTGTTACCTCATTCATCAATATGGCGTCCATAATCACATATCTCATGATAAATCCAATAGGTAATCATGAACAACCTTTAGAAGCCTCGTCAAGATGGTGTCAATGATCTGAATTGGCCATAATCTCTACATAAAGGATTCTCTACTTTAGCCTGCCAATTACAGACGAAATTATTTCATTCTCCTTGAAAATATATACCTCATATCCACAACTTTACTTGATCGATGATACTTTTGTCATGAATATAATAATATAATAAATCTACAAAACATACATTTTTTAAGCCAGGTTTACATTATTAGAAATATAAAGACATGTGTGTATATTGGCTCCGAGAAGGAACGGCCGTTTTCAACAAGGGCGACACCTATCAGCGTTTTGCAGAAAAACTGGTATTGAATACA
>JAQIWR010001496.1:0-13591 GCA_034695945.1 Glomeris hexasticha
ACACAAGAAAACACTAACGATACACTTACGATACAATTATACACTAACGATACACAAGAAAACACTAACGATACACTAACGATATACGCTAAACGTGATCGATACACTAACGATACACCCTAAATGTGATCGATACACTAACGATACACGCTAAACGTGATCGATACAGCATCGATACGGTTGGTGTATCGATACATGTGGATGTAGGCCAGAATGAAATACTACCCTTGGGTGTGATTGGCTGTGTTTGGAAGCCCCGCCCCCTATGAATGCGGTGGGCTTGTGAACAGCCTGGTCCTGGTGTTGAAACGAGTTTTCAGTTTCTGTTTTCAGCAAATGCCGGTGAGTAACGTGGGCCACCGTATTCAGGGTTAAATTAGCGATTTTGGCACCGAGTTGGTTTTCGGACTAGTTTTAATTTAGCACAGCTACAAATACTCGAGTCCACGCTCGAGTCGATCGTTTGAACTTGGCCAAGGTTCGACGATTGCTCGATTGGTAGCACAAATATGGCGGCTCGGTGCCGAGCATGAAGGCACGCCTACCACACTGGGTGCGCCTCCTCAACCAACCTACCATCCAACTCACTGGTCAGAGCAAGGAGTTATAAGCAAGGGGTTACAGGAGTTGGTCAGAGCGTGATGACAGCGCCCCCTGTGATGTCAGAGCAATGAGCTCATTGGTCAGAGAAACCACCGTGGTCAGCAAGGAGGTTGGAAGTGCACGCCGCCGCGCGCGCCCTAGGGAAGGGAATGTAAAAGCCGAGTGCTGAAATCAGATGGGCTGATGGTCTGGGCTGATGCTCCCGGATTGGGCACACGGAAGCCCACTCTTGCACCATGCTTGCACATCACGACCAGTCAATTTGATGAGGTGGAAAGGACAGCCAATGGCAGCTTGTCACCCACTTGCTTTCCCCCACTTCCCACCCCAACGTCATCACAAGGTCATCCTCACCTTCGACCCATGTTAAAGGATACTAGCATTCCCTCCCCATACATAACAGTCTTCCAACCTCCTTGGGTGCAATACCACTGCCCTAGTTCTTAGAGTGTATATGTTACCGGCAAAGTGCAAAATCAGGCAATGTGCAAAATTTTCCCGTAAAAACGCCGATTACGAAAAAAACTAATGGTTTGTCGAAAAAATCATTGTCAACCTAAATTGTTTGGAAGGTCGAAATACATGGTATAATCTACTTTCCGTTACCTACAGATAATTAGGTTACGTTTGTTAACTAAAAGACCTATCCTAACGTATTTGCACCCTCCGGTCAATTTATGTTCAGGTGTTTTTGTGGAAAAACTGCTAGTTCAATCGTTACAGGCATTTTTACGGGAAAATTTTGCACATTGCCTGATTTCGCACTTTGCCGTTAACATATACAAACCCTGGCAAAAAGTTTCCGGTCAAGCACTTTTCCACATGAAATCTGTGCTTTGACAATTTATTCCTAGTAGACAACGTTTTCTTAGAGCCCAAACAAATATTTTCTCTGAAATTGCACTTATTGACATAGTGTAAAATTCACATAGAGATTTGTCATGCCAATTCTATGAAACTAAATAAACCGTAAGACCATGTGTGGAAAAAAAGAACCTTTTATGCAAATACATGGAAATAAATATCCGTTCACTGACATTAATATTTAATTAAACGCCGATTTGCCTTGAATTATTCTCATTTTACGTTATGGTATAGAGTCTACAATAAACTGAAAGTAGTTTGGGTCAAGTACGTTCAACCCACGGTTTTACAATTGCATCCAACAATTATTTCATATTTGTGGGCTTTACGCACCGATTTATACCTTTAATGTCTATAATATATTTTCATTATGGTTTAAAAGTGGTGAGATTGCTGGCTACTCCATTTCTGCGATATTAGATTTGTTCGAATAGCCTGAAACTGCAATATGTCAACTTGCATTCTCGATCATCTTGAAATACAAGGTGTTCAGTTTTGACCTTCCCTGTAACATTTACAATGTTTTGAGTTGGAAAGTGATACAGAATGTCTATAATGTTGCAGCTGTTATTTTCCTAATGCCAATACACAACTTTACAGGTACTTGGAACCCCATGTCAATTGTTGGAATTTTGTTTTGATCAGACAACTGTCAGAATCCAACTTTTCGGATGTATGTCTCCATACAAATCTGCCAGTATAGTCACCATCTCTAACATAATACATGATTCATTACAGATGTATGACATGTTTCCAGTCTTCTAGTATTAAGTTTATTTGGGTCTTTGTTCATTTCAGGTTACCCTGCATTTTATTCAGTGCAGTATGAGAATTTCCTTGATTTGTAAACCATGGAATGCAAATGATTTTGAACAGCAACATCACACAGTAACATAGATCACTTCATGCACTGTATGTTTATCTGCTTCGAGATACATTTCCTTATTAGAGTGCATATGCAGCTGAAAATCATCTCTGCACGTCCGCTTGTAGATGTTGATTTGCCAGATGACAGTGCACATTGCCATATAGCACAATGTAGGTTTTTTTGCATAAATTTAACCTCACAGGAACGGAGTGATCAAAAATCTTACTGACAAGATTTAAACAGTAATGGAAATATATTGGAGACATTGAAGCTATAAATCGAAGTGCAAAACCAACAAGGTAGAAATAATTGTTGGATGCCCTTTGGATTTCATTATGACCATTGGGCCCTTTGGATTCCATTGGGATCATAAGGGCCTTTGGATTCAATTGGGATCATTAGGCACCATTGGGCACTTTGGATTCTATTAGGACGATTGGGTCCTTTGGATTCCATTCAGACAATTAGCCCATTTCAGAGCTATGTCATTGGATCATAGCAGACAATGGGCGTAGTTAATGAGCCAATGAAAAACAGATTGCCGGTACGTCATAGGCATCAATATGGCGGACAACCAGGGGAGACTTGTTGCTGGCTATCTAGCTTCTATAGGATTCTCACTGCAAATTTATCCCCTAGTTGACCACCATCTTGAAGAGGAGGAGACTTGGGCGGTGCAACATAATAGGAGGGTGGAGTTCACTGAAATCGGTTAATTACTCTTGATGGTAAAGGGTGTAATGACGTCACTTATTGTGCCAATTGGCAGTCCATGGATAAGTGTAACGGTACGTGCCGAGTGTCACTCGGTGTACGCTTCGGAGAAACGTACGGACGTAGAGTATCTTGGAAGTGTTGCGCTACTTCAACTTGTACCTCAAAACTTGGCTAACGATTGACGTTTCAATTATGTTGTATAATAATTAATGATTTGAAAAACACATACTGAAAACGCATTCAAAGTTGCACTACAAGAGTGGAGTGGTTAACTGAGAAAACAGTACAATTCTGAATTTTTAACCAATGAGGGAGTAGTTATGATGTATTTGGGCGTGGCTAACAACCAGTGGTACATCATTGGTGGAAAGACGGACGAATTACCGCGTTTTCTATTTCTAACCACGCCCCCTTATGGTGCAACCTTGAATGTGGTTTCAGTATAGTATTCTAAAACCTTTTTCTGCTATTGCATATCCAACTGGTCTTCCATAGTGTTCATCCCAATGTGTACATTCGTATTAATATGAACAAATACTAATATGCTATTGGAACGGATAAGTGGCGCCGCCTGGTGGCGGAATGGGAACTACAAATAAATAGGAATTACTAGGTACACAATTTCGTTTGAAAATTTAAATTGTGTTGTTTATGTATATGGGTGTTAATTTTTAAGCCATTGTGTGAATGAATGCAGTGGGATAATTTGATGTCCAGGTGGCGCTGCGGTAAACTGAGGAATAAATTACGTAAATTTTAGCACATTTTAATCTGATTTTCTTCTATATTTCGCCTGTAAATTTTGCAAATTTAATTAAGAGATATTGGGGGGTTAAGGTTGGTCACGTGATCTTTTAATTTAAGATTTGGAGCAGTAATTGTGGTTGGGATTGGTGGAAATTGGCGGCAAGTTTTTGGAACATTAAACAGCTGATTGTGGAGAAGTTTTGCAGGTCGTAAAAGTTGTATGTATTTTAGATGCGGTTTGAGTTGGTTGCATGTAGTGACGGGTCACGTGACCCAACTCACACCTGATTAATTGCACAGTCTGTTAATTGAAACTTCCTTTGTGCATTCAATGGTTGTACAAATAGGAATCGGGCTGTAATTTAGGTCTATGTGCAGCAAACATTGGCTAAATTAATTTGCAGTTCACGAACTGGCCACCAGTAGGGCGCCACTATAATTTTGAATTGATTGTAATGTACTAGTATTTTCAGCAGCGCCATCTTGGCAACGATAACATTAGTTGAATTAAGTGAGACTGGCAGCAATTTTAGTTACAATTGCTACATTCGATTGTAGTTGCGCGAAATTGCCACCAGTAGGGCGCTACTAATACATAAAATGATATTACAATTTAAACAAATAACTACTGGTTTTTAAGCAGCGCCACCTGGGCAACGACAAAATAAGTTGAATTAAGTGAGACTGGCAGCAATTTTAGTTACAATTGCTACATTCAATTGTAGTTGCACGAATTCGCCACCAGTAGGGCGCCACTAATACATAAAATGATATTACAATAAACAAATAACTACTGGTATTTAAGCAGCGCCACCTGGGCAGTGAGTTACAATACTGTATTGGGACCAATGAGCGTTGTTAGGACATATACTTAAAATTATACAACTCGACCGCCAGGTGGCGTTGCAATACAAGAAGTATGGGAAATAAATAGTGAAAAATTTATACAAGTTTAGTCACAAGATGTATGCAGTGAAACCTGTCTATGGTGAAGTATTTGACGCAGCTTTCCACCATAGACAGGTGACAATCTGTTATGGTGAATAGTTGGATTTTGATGTAATTTGAGTGAATTATAGAGAATTACCCTTGACATTTACTTTATTGAAATTTGTGATACGTGTGACGAGTTAATGTTGTGACGAGTTTGGATCGGGGACGAAACGATTGACGTCATCCGGACACGTGTCCGTTTTGTTTCGAGACGCTTCAACTTTTGGCCTCCGAGTTATAATGCACGGATGACGTCATTGGCGAATTATGATTATATTTAGAGACTCTTGATTTAAGAAGTATAGAAGAAAAAAAAACAAATTCCGACCCGATAAATTATCGCTGACTTAAAATGTCACGTGACAGTCAACTTTCTGGCAAACTTTCCTGGCGCCACCTACCCTTTAACCCCAGAACTAGCGAATGCAAATAATGCAATCAAATCTCTCAAATCCGGTTTGAAAATTCATCGCTGCAAATCTAAATTTCCACCGTAATAACATATTTGTTTTTGCAAAGTGTTTTGCATAATTCTGCAGAAAACTTATATATTCGTGTGCAAAATGGTTTTGCAACTTAGATATTTTATAGTTATGCAATATTGTGCATTATATGCAGTATTTTGTGGTTCATTTGTGCAAAATGATTTTACAGTACGTTGTGCAGAATTATGCAAATTTTAGGTGTATACAAGGACTTATAAATTTTAAGTTTGTACAAAATTGTGCACAGTATTTATGCAAAATTATATAGGATTTGTCCAAAAAAATTATGGTAAAATTGATTGCAGCAAATTAAAATTTCTCATAACAGTGTATGCATTTTTATTTGTGCACAAAAGCCTTTGCATAATTTTGCAGAAATGTAATCTAATTTTTGTGCACAATGTATAGGTAGTAATTTAGTCCCATGCAAGGGCTATTTCCTTCAAAGTTACTGCAATATTGTGCACTATTAATGCAAAATTGTTCGAGATTTGTGCAGGAACATTTTATGCACGCAGCATTATGCACACATTTAGGCTTATACTAGGACAATTACCTTAAAGTTTATGCATTTTTGTTTAAACCTGTCCACATGCAAGAAACAGATTAATTTTTGTGTATATATTATTCATGCAAAATGATTTCATGCATATGTAGTATAAGTGACTATGCAGAATTATGCAAAAGTGTTTTTCGAAGTTTATGCAAAATTGACTGCAGCAAATTCAAATTGTTCGTAACAAAGTTTCTGCATATTACATTGCAAAACTTTTGTGCACAATTCTGCAGAAAGCTGTCCTGTATTGTGCGCAATATGCACAAAGTGTATATAATTTGTGCCGAAACATAATGATGCAACATTTTATGGGTCATCGTGCAGAATTATGCAAAAGTTTATACTAAAAAAGAACTTTTTCTATATGAACGTTTATGCAATTTTGTGAACAATTGTGCATAAACTTTTGCGCACAGGTAATAATTGCTAGGCATGCCGAACAGTTTATTGCACTGTTTTTCACATCAAATGTGCTATTTATTAAAGCTGATGTAATGGTATATATAATGCACAAAATTTAATAATTGAAACAAGACTGAAGTTGGGGAATTTCGTGAAGTTGGCAACATTTCAATGCACAGGGGATCATCGTTATGTGAACATTTGAGATTTTCATCTTATGCATTGTTCTAGTCTGTTGTGCAGGAATGTATTATGTAACTTTCTACACTGAATAAATATTTTAGGCCTATAAAGATTACTTTAACATTTACCATTCTAAAGTTACAATGACCCTTTTCTATGCATTTTATTATTTGCAGTTAAATATTAAAACCTGTACATGATGGAAGATGTTAGTATGTAGTGCGGTGAAACGAACCTGTCTATGGTGGAAGCCTGGAAATTTAATTATGTTGGAAAGTTGTCTGTATAAATATGGAATATTTTTAATTTTATGGACTATTTGCAATTTCAGTTTTTAAAAACCTCTATACAATGGAAAACCTGTCTATATAGTGGAAACGTATCGGTCGTGAAAACTGTGTATGGCGGAAATGTATTAATTGTAGAAATTGCATATGGTGGAAAAATATATAAATGTTGTGAACTGTTTATGACAGTAGAATGTTTTCACATTTTTGTAGTAAATTTGCTGTTTTTAAAAATCTGTTTATGATGAAAAACCTGTCTATGGTGGAAATCCCAGTATTACTGTCATGTTCGTTAAATTAATTATCAAAGCCCTACAGTGCAACCTGTGTATGGTGGAATATTTTCACCTTTTTTGGGACCATTAACATCTTGATTTAGGTTTTTCAATACCTGAACCTCTGTAGGGTGGAAAACCTGTGTGTGATGGAAAACCTGTCTATGATGAAAGTCCCCTATATCAGCCTGTCTATGGTGGAAACGTATTGATGCTTATTGACATTAATTTTTGACCACTGGCATCATTATTTATTCTTTCTTTAAATTTAATGCTGGAAAACCTGCGAATGGTGGAATGTTTTTCCGGCCCCTTTGGGATTCCATCATAGACAGGTCCGTCAAATCTATTTATTTTGAGGAGAGAGCACGTTGAACTAATTATCGGAAAGTTGTTTTAAATAAAGCTGTTAATATATAAAAAAAGGGAAATGTGGGTGTAGGATTTCGTTCGTGACGTCATTTGAACACAAATGTTTCAAAATATTCCTGGTTGAAAAAAATTCGAGGAAATGCTGTGAGAAACAAAAGAAACCCTGCAGCGTCAAGGTTTTTGGTTTTTGGTCGGCGGCCATCAATCCCGACATGCACCGCCACTGCGCATGCGCACTTAATACCGCCTTCCTTATTTTATCACCAATAATAAATTGCATTCAAACAAAGCCTCCAAAAACCGTTCGTACCGAAACTAATTAAATAAAGTTAAACCTGTCTATGATGGAATCTGAAGGGCACGGAAACGCTTTCCACCATTAACAGGTTTCTCAGTAGATTTAAAAAAGTGAGTCCAACTGTAAATTCGTCCAAAAAAGTTGTATATTCCGCAATAGACAGGTTGTTTCACTGCATAGTTTAATTAATCATCATTGCTGTCAATTCGTCCTAAGTTAAAAAAATATTTTCCGTCATATACAGGTTTTCCAGCGTAGAAAGGTTTTATTAAAACACATAAAATGAATGAATCATAATGTCAATGGTACAAAGTCTTATTTTCCACCATAGACAGGTTTCACTGTACATTAAATTTACATTACACAGAAAACCTGTCTGTAGCGGAATCTGCCTTTTTTAAACAATAAACGGGTTTTCCAGCATAGCGAGTAACGCAAATCATGAAGTTAGTGATTCAAAATAAACACTTTCCACCACAGACAGGTTTTATTTTTAAAAATACATTCATCCTTTGCTCGTTATAAGAGCCCTGTTTGTCCTAGCAGACCCAAAGGACCCCTTAATGAAATTCAAAGGACCCAATGGCCCTAATGTAATCAAGCTGCCCAATGGTCCTAACAAATTCAAAGGACCTAATGTTTGAAATGGAATCTAAAGGTCTAAATGTTTTTCTTTCTAATCAGATCTGAAGGAGCCAATGGTCCTACTGGAATTTAAAGGGCAAAATGCAATCGAAAAGCCTAATGGTCCTAATGGAATCGAAAAGCCTAATGGTCCTAATGGAATCGAAAAGCCTAATGGTCCTAATGGAATCGAAAGGGCCTAATGGTCCTAATGAAATCAAAAGGGACTAATGGGTCTAATGTAATCAAAAGAGACTAATGGCTCTAATGTAATCAAAAGGGACTAATGGCCCTAATGAAAAATAGAAATGGACTAATGGCCCTAATGAAATAGAAATGGACTAATGGCCCTAATGTAATCAAAATGGACTAATGGCCCTAATGTAATCAAAATGGACTAATGACCCTAATGTAATCAAAAGGGACTAATGGCCCTAATGTAATCAAAATGGACTAATGGCCCTAATGTAATCAAAATCGACAAATGGCCCTAATGTAATCAAAAGGGACTAATGGTCCAAATGAAATTTAAATGGACTAAGGGCCCTAATGTAATCAAAAGGGACTAATGGCCCTAATGTAATCAAAATAGACTATTGGTCCAAATGTAATCAAAAGGGACTAATGACCCTAATGTAATCAAAAGGGACTAATGGCCCTGATGTAATCAAAATAGACTAATAGTCCAAATGTAATCAAAAGGGACTAATGACCCTAATGTAATCAAAAGGGACTAATGGCCCTAATGTAATCAAAATGGACTAATGGTCCTAATGTAATCAAAATGGACTAATGGCCCTAATGTAATCAAAATGGACTAATGGCCCTAATGTAATCAAAAGGGACTAATAGCCCTAATGTAATCAAAATGGACTAATGGCCCTAATGTAATCAAAAGGGACTAATGGTCCAAATGAAATAGAAATGGTGATTGTATTTACAGGAAAAGAAACTGAGCAAGAACGATAGGCAGAGGTTCCGCGACGAAGCGGAAATGTTGAAAGGTCTCCAACATCCGAACATCGTTCGGTTCTACGACTACTGGGAGGTTGCCACCCCCAAACGAAAGTACATCGTCCTCGTCACCGAACTCATGACGTCGGGAACCCTAAGAACGTAAGATCCCTTACGTCACGTTACATCTTCGCGCTAAGTCAAACGTGCAGCTATGGTGGAATCTGGCTAGACAAACCAAATTTTCCACCATAGACAGGTTTCGGTTGAGTGATATCGTTTTGTGTTTGAAATCCTTAGGTACCTTCGACGTTTCAAGAAGATAAACCTGAAGGTCCTTAAGTCGTGGTGCCGTCAGATCCTGAAAGGTCTTCATTTCCTTCACTCGCGATGTCCTCCCATAATCCACCGCGACTTAAAGTGCGACAACATCTTCATCACCGGCACCACTGGGTCCGTTAAGATCGGGGACCTTGGATTGGCCACGCTCAAGAACAGGTCCTTTGCCAAAAGTGTCATCGGTTTGTTTCATTTATTACTACTATCCATCACGAATGCTGTTTGTTTGTTTGCAGACATTTATTCCAACATCCGGTAACTATTATAACAATCGGAATGGACCCATTTGGTCTTAATGAGCGGAATTGAATCCCATGGCCCTAATGCGTTTGGCGCAATGGTCCCGATCCAGTTCAAGGGGCTTAACGAGTCGTCCCATTAGCCCAATGAACGTAATGCAGTCCAATTGTCCTAACAGATAAAAGATCCCAATTGTAAAAGCGCATCCAAAGGGCCCAATTGTCCTAACACATCCAAAGAGACGATTTGTTCTTGCAGATCTAAAGGACCCAATATTTCTATTAAGAATTAAAGATGCAAAGGACCTAATGCTTCAAATGTAATCCAAAGGTCATGTTTTTCTGATCAAATCTGAAGTACGCAGTGGCCTAATGTAATCCAAAGGGCCCAGTGGTCCGAATGGAATCAAAGGGCCCAAAGATCCGAATGGAATCAAAGGGTCCAATGGTCCCAATGTAATCCTAAAGGCTCAATGGTTGCAATGGAATCCAAATTGTCCAGTGGTCCCAATGGAATCGCAGGGCTCATTTGTCCTAATGGTCGCAATAAAATCCAAAGGATCCAATGGTCTTAATGAATTCAAACTGCCTAATGGTCCTGATGAAATTGAAAAGGCCTAATGGGATTAAGTGGCCCAATGGTCGTAATCACTAATGGAATCGACAGGGCCCAATGTCCCTAATGTAAACGAAAAGGCTCAGTTGTCCTAACAAATTCAAAGGACCTAATGTTTCTAATGGAATCAAAGGGTCTAATGGTCCCAATGGAACCAAAGAGTCCAATGGTCCCAATGGAATGAAAGAGTCCAATGGTCCCAATGGAATCAAAGGGTCCAATGGTCCCAATGGAATTAAAGGGTCCAATGGTCCCAATGGAATCAAAGGGTCCAATGGTCCCAATGGAATCAAAGGGTCCAATGGTCCCACTGCAATCAATGGGTCCAAAGGTCCGAATGGCATCAAAGGGTCCAATGGTCCCAATGTAATCCTAAAGGCTCAATGGTTGCAATGGAATCCAAATTTTCCAGTGGTCCTAATGAAATCGAAAGGGTTTAGTAGTCATAATGCAATTGGGCCTAATGGTCTTAATGCGATTAAAAGTGCCCAATGGTGCTATTGGAATCGAAAGCGTCCAGTGGTCCTAGTGAAATCGTAAGGGTTCAGTGGTCCTATTTGCTACGAATAAACTTAGTTTTCATTCACTCGAATCGATAGATGTAAAATTGCGAATGGAATTTGACGAACGGTTGTGGTTGGAACAGGGACCCCGGAGTTCATGGCCCCAGAAGTGTACGAGGAGCATTACGACGAGTCGGTGGACCTTTACGCGTTCGGCATGTGCATGTTGGAGATGGCCACTTCGGAGTACCCGTACTCTGAGTGCCGCGGACCGGCGCAGATCTACAAGAAGGTCATCAGTGTAAGTATCCTACTACCACTCGGCCAAACCTGGACAATATAATAATTACAGTTAATATAATCGGATCTTCCAAGGTTGTAAAGGATTTGCGATCCGAACGTAAAGTATAGCGTGAGCGTATTAATGTGACTGGACTGTACCTGTTTCATTTGGTTATCAATATATTATTAATCACTGCAATCAAATTAAAAGTTTCCAGAAGTCATTTGGTTTTGTTTTTGTTGTTGAAATATGAAGTGATGAACAAATGTATTTTGTTAACCTTGGAAAGCATTGGCAAATAATTTCAGGAGTGCTAGTCATAAATTATCCGATAAGTATTCACTTTTATGTGAAGTTTACTTACATTTATTTATTATATCTATAAATGAAAGGACTATTTAATTAGGTTTAATTCCATTAATGAAAAGGACAATTTGGTTTGTTTTTATAAATGAAAATGTAGTTTCGTTCAATTATATCAATGCAAAGGGATATATGGTTCATTTTAATTAAAGCAAAGGGCAGTTTGGTTTGTTTCTGCTATCAATTGGAAGTGGCCCTTTAGTTAATTTCTATGAATGCAAAGGGCCACATGATACATTTTTCCAAATGAAACAGTTTGGGTTGTTTCTACGAATGAAAACGTAAATTTGGCTACATTTTTTGGATGCGACTTTGCTATGAAAGTGTAATAAAGTAGTACTTGTTTTTGTATTTTGGCAACAGGGAGTTCGTCCGTTGAGTTTCGAGAAGGTGGACAACGTGGAGATCAAAGATATAATAGACCGTTGCACACGTCTTCGCAAAGAGGAGCGGTAATGGCGAATTAACAACTTGCGATAGCGGTGTTATAATTTTTATTACTCCGCTGACTGTTGAGATGGTGGAAACAGGCCCACAGTCAAGGACCTTCTGAACAACGATTTCTTCATGGAGGACATCGGCCTTAAGGTGGAGTTCGTGAATAAAGACGATGCGGTGACGTCCGGCGCGGACCGCATCGAGCTGAGGCTTCGGGTTCTCGACCCGAAGAAGAGGAAAGACAAGCACAGGGAGAACGAAGCCATCCAGTTCGAGGTGGACGTTCACACCGAGAACCCCGATGAGATCGCGCAGGGAATGGTCAGTGGCCCCTTTCTGCCCTTTCCTAATATTCCAGGCTTTGCGCGGCTCCTTAGTTTCTCCAACGAGTACTTACGATTACAAAAGTTACTGACGTTTTTAAGGGGTGCGAAGAAATAGAAGCCTGTCTCTAATAGAAGCTGGATCTCTAATAGAAGCCCGGTCTCCAATAGAAGCCGGGTCTCTAACAGAAGCCCAGTCTGAAAATCTTAAATTTGAATAGAATCCCAGGTTTCTATTAGAAGCCTAATCTGAAAATCAAAGTTTTAATAGTCCCGGGATTCTATTAGAAGCATGGTCTGAAAATCCAATGTTTGAATAGTCCTGGGTTTCTATTAGAAGCCTAGTATGAAAATCCAATTTTTTAATGGAGTGACGGGTTTCTATTAGAAGCCTGGTCTGAAAATCCAAAGTTTGAATAGAAGCCTGGTCTGAAAATCCAAAGTTTGAATAGAAGCCTGGTCTGAAAATCCAAAGTTTGAATAGAGTCCCGGGTTTCTGTTAGAAGCCTAGTCTGAAAATCCTAAACTTAAATAGATTCCCGGGTTTCTTTTAGAAGCTCAGTCTGAAAACTCAAAGTTTGAATAGAAGCCCTGGTTTCTATTAGTAGCCTGGTCTGAAAATCCAAACTTTGAACAGAAGCCCAGTACTCTATTTTGGAGTTTACGGTATTATAAAATAAAACCTGTCTGATGGACTAGCGGGGGACCAAAAAAATCTTTCCAACATAGCCGGGTTTCCCAGTACAGTAGAACCTCCCTAAACAAAGACCCTGTAAATTAAATCCATTCTAAACTAATACAAACATCCGGTCAGCTCATCTCGTATCCTTATAACCATCTTCTTCTGTTTTATTACCCCAACCTAACGTAAAAGCCTAACCGAAAGTAACCTGACGTAGTGAAACCTAACCTAACTCAACGAAAACCTAAAGTAAAGAACCTAACCTAACCTACAATTAATCTAAACTAACGAAGAAGGTTACAGATACGCGATGAGCCGAAGATAGCAGATCTACGAGAACGTAGAAACTAATATTTGAATCCGGTCCCAATGTTATTAGTTAAGAGAGGTTCTAATGTATATAGAGGTTTGTTTCTCAACAGTTAACCTACCACGTTGTCAATTAGTCAACTAAAAATCCAGGTTTCTACCCTTGATATTCCAAAATACCGTATTTCCTCGAAAAGAAGCCTGATTTATGTAGAAGCCTGGCCTTGAATATAAGCCGGGTCCAAAAACCGAAATTTCAAATACAGCC
>JAQIWR010001497.1:0-13590 GCA_034695945.1 Glomeris hexasticha
CCGACAAGTAGGGAGACCGGAGTCGACTGGGCATGTAAATAGGCGGAGTCAAGTAGGCGGGGCATTAGTGCAAAAGCGGCTGCAAAAGCTCTATGACAGAATGTCCTTTTACATAAAGAAATTTGCCACTTGAATTTTTCTTACCCATAGAGAATAATTAGGGCATTGTATTTCCAAATTTGATTCAGTATTTTAGATATCGTTCATTTTTTTTAAATTGTACGTATTTTTTTAATGTAGTAATTTGTTGACCACGCCCAAAAGCTAGCGGAAACGGGTTGGGAGCTCGGTTGGGAGGATTTCAGCAATGAGCTCATTGATTTCAGCTTGGTGGGCGTGGCATATAGAGTTTGCACGATTCGCCACCAGGGATTTTTACTGTTTTGTCGGTGTCGGAGTTGTTTGCCCCTTGGTTTGCCCGTTTTTTGAGTATTTGAGTTTTGATAGCCATTTTGAATTACTGCAAGTTTTTCAATATAGCATCATCGGATTAGTTTTTGGCCGCGTGTAGTTGCTTTTTGGAACGTAGTAATTTATGCGTCTGAGAAATGTTGCTGAACGACTGAAATGCCCAAGAATAAAATGGTGATGAAACAGTGTCCGAAATGCGAGCAACAGGTAATTTATATAATCTATTTCAGCCTATTTGCCATTGTCTTAGATTTGATTGTTTATTTATGGTATGGCAAGGTTCCTGTTGCGTGCAAAGCATGTCCTTGTGGACACGTTTACTTTCTCGCTAGAAGACCGATCAGTGTGAGGAAGCTTGGCGGCAAAGGTAAACAAAAATCATTTGGTATTTATTGCTGAATAAGGCCTAACTACTATAATTGGCATTAAATTACGCGTACATGCTAATATTTGTTTTTTCAGATATACCTGAGGAATCTGAAAAAAGAACTCGACCAGAAAGGACGAAAACTGTTCGGAATTATGACACAATGGAAAAGGTAAAGTTTTTGGGGAATCTATTTTCTTTATAATTACCAGTTTGCTGACTGCATGCATGTGTACTGTAGATATTTATAAATTAACATTTTCTATGCACCATGCATCTAAAACTTGCGTCATCTATATATAATATGAATTGAACTTTTTCAAACATATATGTGTAACAATGTTTTATTTTAATGAAACCAAGCTTCCTCGAAGTCCCAGGCAACACAGAACAAGCACCAGTACGAATACAACCGAAGGCGAAGCTGACACAACAAATGGCGAAGATGCCGTACCTCGTAAGCGAAGACGCCGCCGCAAGATTGTGCAGCCTGTCGAGAAAGAAGACAGTGAGAAAGAAGAAGACGTTTTTGCCAATGTATCTAGCGAGAAAGCCCAACAATACTCTGTAATTCTAGCCGAGATAAATCGTAAGATATGTGCTACCCAGTTTAAAGTGTGATTGGTGCAGAAATGTATGTGAAAGAGCAGCACCAATGTAAATACTACATCGTTTGCCGATTTGTATCTTCATCATGCATCCTAATTAAGCATTTTGTACTGTCACTACTGTGTGGAATGATGATGCCATGCATTTATAGAATGTATTGAATTATTAACCCATCGCGTGATTATATACGTTTGTAATCCATGGAAAAATATGTATTTACTTTTTAAAATATGTACAATTCACTTGCGTTGTCCGAGACAACTTGTATTTTATCTGATAATGTTAAATTTACAAGAGGTTAATTTATTTCCAACAGCAAAGCAATTTTTTATTCAGCCATTGTCAAACAAATTTCTCCAAATATAATTACTGATAGCTGTGATTATGAATTGTGTAGTTCTGGTTGGGGTTTTTCTATGATCACGAGTAATCGAAATATGGCAGCAAACTTTCAATATTTTTCTGCATGCAATATAAGTGGATGTTATATATAGGCGAATTAATGTTTAAAAATATTGAAAATAAACATTGCCACACATTTTCAGAATATATAAATTGTTTTTGATGATTGGTTCGCTGCTTTTGAGATCAAATAAATCTTAACAATAATTTGCATAATCTACCGGAAATTGAAGATTATGCAAATTATGCTTGCAAATCTAGTTATACAAACATTACGCCAGATGGCGCTGTCTTCCGCAATTTGCTGTTCCGACCTTGTTCCGACGTTGGAGAGTTTTATGCCTTCCTTGATGACTTTAACCTTGCTTTAACAATACCCCCCGTCCTTTTTAAAATTTTAACAATTATGCAAGATATACGATGCCGTTACGGACTCGTTCGTTAAATTTTTTGAAAACAACGGGTAATCAGAATCTGTGTCAAAAGGGAATTTCAGGCATTTGGTTTGGCAACACGGCATCACCACGAGCTTCGTCGGTCGGCCATCTTTGAGTGTGTGCGTACCACGAGGTGGAAACTAAATTGTAAATCCTAATTTACAAGTTTGTGCATATAGGGATGGCACCAAGCCAGCCGCTACCACCCAAGGAAAATGCGTTATTTAAGAGAATTCTGGTGAGTTTTATCATTCATATAAACCGTTTATTAGCCGATAAAATGCGCAAATGCGAAAGGCCATCACCGAACATTTCGATCACGAACCCGACTCTTCCATCGCTACGAATCCCTCAATCAATCGCGATAAAGCCCTTCATGAACGTCGTATATTCTGAGAATGTATTCTTTAAGCACTAAAGCTGTTTATTAATTCCCATAACAAAGCTTCTATTGTGAAAAAAGACGTATTTCCCGTCTCTAAAATGCAATCCAAAACGAAGTAATTTTCGTTGAAGTTCCACAATTGAATTTCTAAAGCCATTGTTTATTTCAAAATGGTGATATAACGTGTTTGAAGCGTTGCATGAATAAGGTTTTTTGGTAATGTGAGGAATTTGAGAATGCAGCTTGGATATTGGACGAGGTACCCATTTTTGGTCCACGCCTCCTTTTTACCCGGTTTGCTACATATACTAGTTGAAAACGATATTCACTATTTTTTTGTATGCACCAATAAATGATGGAAAACACTGTAGGATGAATTGTAATATTCCATGGAGGCGATTGGTAATGAAATAAAGTTCATGTGTATTTTCTGATTTTTATTTTATTTCCAGGTTTGCATGGTTTTATATGTCGGCTTCATTTTGGGGCAACCAATTTGGGTAGTAGGGCTATCTATTTTGAGCTGTACAATAGGCCAATGTGTTTTTATTCCAGAAATGTTACGAACAGAAGCAGTACAAAAATGGTCTGAAGTTTGCCAAGCAGATACTTGCGAGTCCAAAGTTTTCTGAACATGGAGGTGTGCATTAGTATTATGTTAATAATTATTTGATAATCAGCTGATCGATCTGTCTAATTTAAATGGTTTTTGTTGCAGAAACTTTGGCAATGAAAGGGCTGACTCTGAACTGCTTGGGTAGAAAGGAAGAAGCCTATGAGCATGTTCGCCGTGGACTGAGGAACGACTTAAAAAGTCATATATGTATCCTTCTGTGCAATTGTATAATCCTAAATATTTTTCTGCACATTGAATTTGGCCAGAGGTGTGGATCTTATCGTCATTTTGTTGCTTGCACTTATGGATTTGAAAGGCTTAAAACTTGGCAGCTTGCATTGTCAAATTTAAGAACCGATAATGGCCTTAACTTGAGATACTTAGGTTGGCATGTGTACGGTTTGCTTCAAAGATCGGATAAGAAGTATGACGAAGCAATCAAGTGTTACCGGAATGCACTGAAATGGGATAAGGTTACTTATTTGCAAATGGCAAATGTAATAAGTTTGGCTATTTTTAACATGTCCGTTCATCATTTTAGGACAATATTCAAATCCTCAAAGATCTTTCCCTGCTTCAAGTGCAAATGCGTGACTTAGAAGGCTACAGGGAAACCCGTTACCAGCTGTTTGTGCTCAGACCAACTCAACGCGCGTCTTGGATAGGATACGCTATGGCTTATCATCTACTCAGGGAATATGACATGGCTCTTAAAATCCTGGATGAGTTCAGAAAAACTCAGCAGGTACGCCCATTATTTTCTCATTTCTTATGTTATAAGAAGTTGAGATGTTTGCTGACTAGAAATTTGGTTGAACAGCAAAAGATGGGTTACGATTACGAGCATAGTGAATTGCTTCTTTACCAAAACATGGTAATCAGGGAGTCAGGGCAGTTGGTGGAAGCCATGTCGCATCTGGAGAGGTATGAAGAACAGATTTGTGACAAGCTTTCTGTCCTCGAGTCCAAAGGTACGATGGCAGTTTTCCATGTTGGCTTTCACTAGCTTACGTGTCTGACTTTTCTGCATTTTCTAGCCGAGTTGAACCTGGAACTAAATAGGGTAAAAGATTCGGAGAAATTGTATAGGGAACTTATGGACAGGAATCCCGAGAACTGGAAATATTGCGAGGGATTGGAGAAATCGCTGCGGCCTGGTCTGAAATAACAATTCTGTCTGTGAATTTACTTTTTCAATGTGTTTGTCTTACAACTTTATGCAATGGATAGACACGATTGAAGCAAGACTCCATTTTTATTACGATCTGCAAGAAAAGTTTCCTAGATCGCAAGTTATACGCCGTTCTCCTCTGTGTTTTGCAACTGGTGCGTAATGTAGTTAGCGGAAGCAGAAACTTTTAAGACAATTAAGTATATTGTTTTATTTCCTTCTACATGCACAGGAGATGATTTCAGAAAACTTGTCGATGCCTACATGAGAAATGCCATACATAAAGGAGTTCCGCCACTTTTTGTAGATCTGCAGCCATTGTATTCGGACCCCGAACGTGGCAAAATTATAGAGAACTTGGCTGTAGGATATGTGGAATCCTTAAAATCATTTGGAAAATTTAAAAATGACGGTATTTAACGCATGACGTGGGTTTCGGATAACTAATTTGTTACGGTGATAAACACAAAATGTGGATTGTTTCGCTGTAGGTTGTCAGAATGATAATAAGGAGCCGGCGACTGCGTTGCTTTGGACTTATTATTTCCTTGCTCAGCACTACGACTTCATTGGAAAAACTGAGAAGGCTCTGCAACTTATCAACACTGCAATTGAGCATACACCAACTTTAATTGAGCTGTTTGTAGCAAAAGCAAGAATATATAAGGTAAATTTCGAGTAAGATATTCTCCTGCAATTGTTACACAATTGATGTGTCACGTGTTTATATTTTAGCATGCTGGTAATATCGACAAGGCAGTAAAGTGCCTTGAAGAAGCTCAGGCATTAGATACAGCTGACAGGTACATTAATTCCAAATGTGCCAAATACATGTTGAGGGCAAACATGGTCAGGGAAGCAGAGGACATGTGCTCAAAGTTCACTAGGGTAAATATACATTGTTCCGTATTCTAGTGCATCTGTAAGTTTTTACTGTTCTAAATACAGGAAGGCGTGTCTGCGATGGAAAACTTGAATGAAATGCAATGTATGTGGTTTCAAACTGAGTGCGCGCTAGCTTACCGAAGACTGGAAAAGTACGGTGAAGCTCTTAAAAAATGCCATGAAGTTGATAGGGTAAATTTGTGTTTTGCTTCTCATGCATTTTCCTTATTAGAGCATTATTTGTTAGAAATTCAACGTTGCTTCTTGCTATTTGTTTTAGCATTTTACTGAGATCATCGAGGATCAGTTTGACTTCCATACGTACTGCATGCGCCGTATGACACTTCGGTCGTACGTGGGACTACTGCGGCTGGAGGATATTCTTCGGAGCCATCCTTTCTATTTCAAAACCGCCAAATGTGCAATTGAAGTAAGTATATTTCTGAATATTTTGATGCGACATGTTAAAATTTCTAGTTTGTCTCTGTTTGTTTTTGCTGAATTGTTTTGTAGACTTCTGTGTAGCTAATGACCTATAATTTCACATCAGGTGTATCTGAGGCTTCATGATAAACCTCTACGTGATGACAACACTTCTCAGGAAATGAATACTGGTAAGTTTATTCACTTTTTATGACTATATAAAACACTTTTCAGTCACGGAATACCTGCTACATTACGTAAAAAGCAAATATCTATTGTTTTAAATTTTGATTTATTCAATGTAAATATCGCTGTATCACAATTAAGCTTACTACCAAGTTTGGTAAGCTGTTTGAATTCATAAAGTAGAAAAACCTCTGGGATGGTAATGCATGGATCTAAGGTGAAAGCAGAGTATATTGAAAAATCATAATGCACAGAGGTGAGCTAGAGTAATTACAATCGAGGAAAATGGCCATTAATTCCATTAGGGAGTCGAAATTTGGGTCTCGTATAAACCATAGGCCTCCAATGTTGATTCACATGGACATAGTTATGCTTTTGAAATCTTGGACTGGGTGCAAACGTGCCACCTCTTAGGAAGTCGACATTTTGGCGTGCTAGATTTCCAGACAATTGGTTTTGGTGGTTGCCGAGTCCTGGTCCAGGGAATTCCTTCAAGCCTTCAACATCATGAAGTTCTGTCTCAATATAATCGCATGGTACTGAACCTCGAGGGCCCCGACACAGGGCTGGTGGGATGTAGACTGGTGGCAGTTTTATATTCTCGTCGTCTTGTTTGCCGTAAAGATCCCTCAGTCGAATAGCCAGCTGGGGATCCCCCACATGCAGTATTGGACCATGGCCCTCCTCTCCACGGTCCGCCTCTTGCTGACCAAGTAGGTATGGTGTACGTAGCACTCCGGGATATATGTTATCGTTTTCAATTTCCCGGGATAAATCTCTGTAAAACAATCCCATCAAGTAAGGAGCAGGTGATTGCTTGGATTCTTTGTCTGCCTGTATGTTGGCACTATTTTTGCTGGATGTCTTGGATTTGGTCTTCTTGGAGGATTTGACGGGCGGCTGTTTGGTGCGGCGTTCAGCTTCGGTTGAGGTTGTTGGAGTAGTGGTGGATATTACATGCGATTGGGTTGTTGTTTTGGTTTGTGGTATAGGTTTCGAGGCTTCGTTGCTGCGAGGTTCGCCTCGCACCGTATTGTTTGACTTCACTTTTAGTTTCTGCAAGTGGAATTGGCAGGTTATTACACAGATGTTCGTAATGCTAATGAATGCTTAGTGCTGTGCCGTTGTGGGGAGTGGTTACCATTTCCCTTCTCACCTTATGTACGTTTACAAGACGCGCACCTGAGTGGGTCGCATTGGTTCCGGGTCTCTTCGGTGGTCTTCGTGGGATTCGTTGTTGATCTCGTGCGAGTGTCTGCCGTATGTTTGACGTGATGGCAACTCGACTCTCAACGGTTGTGGTCTCCTCAAGAATGGGAACAGCTCGTCATCATCCGAATTCCCAGGATTCTGTAATCAAACACAAAAATGACACATTTTGACATATCTCCTGCACAAACTATGTAATACAAAAGAAAATTGAACACAATGAAAATGATATTGTGTGTTGTACCTTGAACACCTCGGAGAAATCTCTGCCGCTTGTCGATCCAAATGGAAGGCGTCCCTGCTGTCCATTGTTGCCGACAGTATTGAATGGAGCGACCTCTACACTGGGATCTGAAGGGGAATGCCGGTTTCCAGACGATTGCGAGAATGGGTTAGCCCCTGCAAAACTTGGTCCTAATGGGTGGCTGCTGTCTCTCCCTGTCTGAAATCCAGACTGCACGAAAGTTGTGAGTGGCCTTATCGGAATCTGCAGTGGATTCTCAGCCGAGCTGAATTGCTCAACTTGGTTGGTGTTATTATTGTTTCCAAAGTTCTGTGTGGGAACAATTGATCCTAAGGATTGTCCCACAACCGGCAGAGGAATTGGCACTGTGACTAGTCTTTGATAAGGATTGAATATTGGATTGAACCCGCCAAACCCACCAAATGGATACGCGCCAGGGAAATACTGGCCAAACCCTCCGATCTGTGGTATTTGAGGTATTTGAGGGAGGAAGTTGAAATTGGGAGGGAATGGAGGTGCGAATGGGTACTGGAATCCCAGGTTGTTGTAAGGGTTATAGCCACCTAATTGTGGGTTCAACAATCCACTCCGCAGGAGTAATTCGTCTTGCTGTCCAAACCCAAATGGAATAGGTGCAAATGAATTCTGTGGATAGGTTCCAAAGAATGGATTGACTACCCCTGGTGATGTAGGGAACAGGGAATCCAACACAAAGCCATCGGATTGATGGGGCTTCAAAGTTTGCCGTCGCCGGTAAGATGGTGTGAAGTCATCGGCATTTGTGGCTCGCTTTCGCTCTTTACTTGTTGTCTTGGCTTTTTGGATATGTGTGTTCTCAGTAACTGATGCCACAGTTTTGGAAGTGTCTTGTATCTTCTTAATCATAACTGCCAGTGGTGTACCTAAAAGTGTGTCTACTTTGAGGAACTTCAGGTCTACTGGAGTATTACTGTCCGCTGATGAAGGTGTGGTGATGCCTGAATCTACCATCAGGTCTTGTCTATTGGAGGGATCTTGTGAGGGTTGAAACTGAATGGGCACCTGGTTTAGTAGAGTGCAAAATATCATGTTCAAGTTTTATAAATTCATCGAAATGCAACATCTCCACAAAAGTAGAACAGCAAGAAACAATTAATATATTATTGTTAACTAGCACATAAAATACATGTATAATATAAGACTCATATTGTGCTTACCAGCGTTGGGACCCTATTGTTGGTTAATATCCCAGGTTTGTAAGTTGAGGCTTTCTGGAGTGTTGCTAAATGTTGTACGCGGCCTTGCGGCTGAAGCCGAGGCCCCAACCACGGTTCGGCTTTCCACGGTTTGGCGTTTGCATTAGGGATATTAAGAATACAGATCGCGGCGATAATGCCGAAGTAAGACATCTGCACCAAGAGATTGTACACCTGTTCGAAATGCCAGAACTGCTATAACAGCTGATCGTATGGCAGATGTTGGTTTATATAGCGACACGCATTCGTGACCCTTTTGTGCAGATTTTACCTCTTCCCCATAGAATCGCTGATGCATTACATTCCAGGATGCAGTAAATGTTGGAGAATGGAAGTGGTTATTTCCCGCAGCAGCATGTTTTATCCATTGGTTCGTTCAACTTGTCGTAAAGTCCTCAGTCAACCGTGTTTCATTTTTTAATTGTGCTGTTTAAAATGTTTATCTTTGGCGACAAGTAGTATTTGCATGAGGAAAGAAACTCTGCGATATTGTAATTAATATTGCCTTTTGACCATTTTCCAACTTCCTTGCGTGTACTAAATATTTCAAAACAATATGCATATTAGAGCACATAATTAAATATAGCTATTTTTAAATGTGTGGTACTTTTAGTGAATGCTTTTTGCAGTCTACACAATTAAATTTATTTAAATGCATCCGATATTAATGTTTCCATGCGACACATCCCCTTACAGTAAATTATTTTAATGACAATACATTTCTTAGCTTACAAGGACAACTTGTTATAAGTTTGCTAGAATTTCCATTGTACAAATTACGTATATACAAAAGTAAATCGCCACTAAGTTCTAAAAACTCCTACGTGCATTAATAGACTGGTGTAATATTATTGAGTTTCTGTAATGCATTTAGAGTTTTAGGTTAGCTTAGTAGCTAATAAAATCGCACAATTTCACAGAGCAACCTTGAGTGTTCTGAGAACTTCACAAGATAGTGCCAGTATATGCACATGTACAATAGGTAGTATCAAGAGTATACTCTTGGTATTATAAAAGCCAAAAAGCAAGCAATAATCTGCTGACAATAATTTTGTAGCTTTTTTAACACATTGATGTTACCTTTGACTTTTTATATGTAATAGTTTGTCTGTTTATTATGACCTTATTTACCATTATAATTTCCCACCTGCAGAAAAAATTGTTAGTGTTTGAACTCTTTATTTTATTATGTAAATTAAAAAAATCGTTTAATTTATGAAGGGACCATGCAGAAAAATATTTAATAACCTTCCTCGTTTCCTGTTGTCATATCTTGGCATCACTTAATTGCATTTATTTATTATTTAGTTAATGTCGATTGCCTGGAATATGTCCTATTGTTGCTCATATAGGAAGTGACAACTTTTATCTCATTGAGTTAAACAATTATAGGGAAGCAAAATTTCCTGTACTCCTTCGAATCCAGGGCACTGGAGTATCCTTTAAATATTTCTTTTGCATATTTATGTCATGGAACAGGCAGGGATGTTTTAAGAACTGCCTATTGTAATGAATCAGAATTGTACCATTTGTTTATTGGTCCAATAGAAAATTTGGAACCCAGTGAACTGAAGAAGTTGCGGAACAAGCAGAGAAAGGCGAAGAGGAAAGCCGAGTTGGAAAAAGAAAGGAAATGTGCTGCTGCTGAGAAGCGAGAACAACATAACAAATCTAGACAACAGCAAGATGGTGAACCCGAAGGTCCCAAAGAAGAAGAACTTGTCCCTGAAAAATTGGCTAAGGTATGGTCATATGCAACATGTACAAATTATTAATTTCTATAATATGATTTAATGTTATTTTGCTTTGCAGACGGAAGATCCTTTAGAGCAAGCAATGAAGTTTTTGAAACCTTTACAATTACTAGCAGCAAATAGGATAGAAACGCACTTGATGGCTTTTGAGATTTATTACCGTAAAGGTATGTACCTTTTCTCATGGCGTTCTCGTGCGGTGTGCATAACATTTCATTTCCATTAGTGATGTAAAGTTGAACGCTGTCAGTTCATGTAGACATAACATCTTCTAACATTTACAATTCATTTCTTTATCTAGGAAAAATTTTATATATGCTTCAAAGTATAAAAAGAGCCTTCAAATTGGATCCCAATAATCCGCGTCTTCACACATATTTAGCAAAATTCCACAAAGTTGGTAAGTCACGTTTTTTTTTTTTTAAATTGGTCGTATAAGAATATTCTAGGCACTCAAATGATTTATCATAACACCGTGTGTTCAGTTTCAGAGGCGAAGGAAATGCCGGAAGTTGTATCGACTGTTCTGGATAGAGAAATGAAAAGGATCTACCAGGGTAAGGACCCCTACCAGCTCAACCAGGATTTTTTGAGCAAGAACGGCCTTTCTTTGCCTCACCTTCTTGAAGGTATTTAATATTTTCTTGCTCCCAAAACACGAATATGTTTTTATGATGATATGGTCTTTTATGACAGGAGGAAGAGTTACATACTTGTTGGAACCTTCTAAGCAAGAGCATGCTCTAAAATTAGTCACAAATCTCGGTGATAATATCCAGCACAAGACATTGCAGGTGATAATTATGTTTTCTATTCGCAAATCATTTTAAAATCTGGTTTACAGAATCCAATTATACTATTATGCCTAATGACAGGTTAACAAGTAACAAAATATTGATGACATTCGTTTTTCATTTGTTTCAGGTGTGCACATCTGTTCTTGAGGCCTTAAATACTGGTGACTTTGGCGCTTGTGATGAATTCATTGCCAGTTTCCGGGAAGAATGTTATTCATTATTCCCAAATGCGGTGATATTTGCACCCGAGTCAGCCTTGACGCCGACATCAAACCACGTCGATGAGAACGACAGCCCTCAACATGACCTTTCTTAAAAGGAGACTGAGTTTGAAATGAAAGGCATGCATTTTTTCAAGGCGGGACCATCCTGTCCCTCCCACCCGAGTACCGGTGGGTCGACTTGCGCCATGACAATAAGTGCTTGATTCGGAAATGGCAAGAATTTCGAGGACTACGTTGGATATATTTGGGATCGATTTTGAGAACCAAAGGTGAACCGATCCCAGAAACGATTCAAACTCCCAGGTTTCTTGCTTCTGACATGATGCAGTCTGTGTGGCTCTCGGGTCGGTCAGTGACCATGGATTCTCCTTCCACCAGTCTCCTGTTGTACAGTTGACTTTGCCCATTACCTTATATCAATTGTTATTCCCATCCCCCTCAAAGAAAAAACAAAACACAAGCAAGACCTACCATGTTTTCTCTCTTATGTCGAAAGCCGGATTTCTGGTCTTGTAGGGATTGTTACGGACGAAAGGAATAGTGCTGCAGGTAAAAAGTGGACTGTAGTGCTTGAAGCTGGATAATAATAAATTGATGAAATCATTTTGATCGTGAACATCTAACAAATGTTTCATTTATTTGTCATGTTTCCAGTGCCAGTAAGTGATTGCATGTTTTCATTGCTTTATACATATAGTTTGTAGCCATTTTGAACTGTTGTTTATTACACTCAGAACACAATTGTCATTCTTATGTGGATTAGCGTGATGGTACAGTAGGAAAATTAGGGATTAATTTGTATGTTTGCCTTTGTGAACAACTTCGGCAATGTATATGGATTACAATACCAGCTGTAAAAACAGGGTGGGGCACAATAGACAAATTTCAGATATTAATACATTGAAAACTATAGACTGCAGAAATGTCTGTTTTGTAAAATTTTCAAGATTAGCATGGGAATATTTGTTCACTCACTTCTGCAGTAAATAGTTTCCAAGATAAATCAGAATTGTATCAGTTCATGTTCATTAGACCAAGTTCACAACTGTATTGTATGCACAAAATCACTTTTCTACAAATTACACAAGGCAATTGCTTGGCGTAAATCTCGAATACATGTTGGCAGATGTGAAAAGTCTCAACTACATTATGTACAATTTACACTGCCATTTGGAAGTACAGTTCCTCTTTAGGTTTGCACAAGAATTGAGCTTCTACACTACCCTTTATTGTACAAAAGTAGCGAAAATGAACAACTAAGCTCATAAGAACATTCAATATATTTTCATTACAGGCAACCCATTATGCAGCGAGTAATACTTTCACGAAATGACTATGACGCAAAGGAGCTGTATGTTCTCAATACAGGTATACAGCCAAGGCTTAGCGTTCTGAATCGAGGAAATTGGCAGAATACCTGCCAATACAACTAAAATTTAAATCTCTTGTAGCGCACAATATTAGCAGGCACCAAATAAATTAAGTACGTCATATAGTTAAAAAAACAAGCACAAAAAACATGTATATTATAATCTCGAGTTGGCTTGATAGCCAGCCATATAGTTCGTATTAAGAAATTTACACGACTCTGCATTCCAATTTCATTCATTGTATAAGTTTGCGTAAACTTGTCATATTTTGCATTCCAGGTCTCTGAGTTTAGGACAGCCTGCTGCAACAAGTATTATCGTGTGAAGTAGGCTTCTCTGGAGTCGAAAGTAGACCATTGGTAATGTCGTAGCGTGGAACATCACTGGTTTTTGCTTCTCGGGTGAGTCTGACGGCAATCTCCATGAAGAGAGTCTCCACGTTATCCGCATCTTTCGCTGAAGTTTCCAGAAAATACATGTCATGGGTTTGTGCAAACTCCTCGCCAATGTGTGATGGGATCTCACGGTCATCTCTATCAATCTTGTTACCTATAGGTGCAAAAGAATTGTTTTGAACATAATCGTTTGGAAAAGTGAATATTACAATGACTATAGTTGTTAATTTATTCCATATGGGTTTTCATTCCTCTCTTGTACATGTAAACTCAAATTATAGGGAACACATTGTGTAATTGTAATGATGTGCAACTTTTTAGGACGGCATGTATTGCATTGCAAGTCAATAATCATACAGAGCACCCTTGTTGCTGGGCGTGGTCATAAAACTAATTCGCTATCGCACTCGAAGTGTGCGACACCTGGCGAGAACGGTGCGAACCCGATCTCAAAAGGGTTCAGTCGCCTA
>JAQIWR010001498.1:0-13585 GCA_034695945.1 Glomeris hexasticha
TATTCGAATATTGCCCTGTTTGCAAGATCATTTGAAAAATTACAGCCCCGGGGCTCAAATCAAGCATTTACGGTATTTAAATTGTGTCCTATACCTAGGCCCTATACTGTATATGCTGCAATCCTATACAACTTTTTAAAATGTGTGATGTCAACTGTGAGTGGTGAAACCAGAAAGTTTGTATAAAAAACAGTTTGCCCTGTTCCGTCTCGAGTGTGTTGATAATTGCACATGGTGCACTTGCCAATATTTTGACAGTTGATCACTATTATTGAGTGATCCAACACCAAACCAGAGTACGTGGTGCATGCAAAAATAGCGAATGCGTTGCTCGTGGCCATTGCATGTCAAATCCTTGGTCAAATCACTGGTCAAATGCTGGTACATTTTGCAAGCCTTTGAGCCCAGAGCGTCCGATTACACTAGTTATTGGCCATGACCTTTGACCTGCTCTTGCCCGCTGCGTGCTGTTACCGGGGCTGCGAGGCATGTGACCGGGGGTAAACCGGGGGTGAGCGGCATTGGCACGTGCAGATATGGACATATGTGGACCAGGGGTCCGCCAGGGGGCGCTTGACCCGTCATTAGCATGGGCATAATTTCGGAATGCTTTGTTTACGGCAACGTCTTGTTCATCCGCTTCAGCCCACCACACCCCATGCATCGTCGTCATCCGAAACTATAACTGCCAAAACTCTCCATGCAGCCAGTCAGCCAGTTCCAACAATTTCTATCCTCTCACACGACCCCAAACTTGTGTGTTGTCACGTGACGGCAATGAATAATATTATTTTATACACATATACAGTACACACACACACACACACACCACACACACACACTGTAGGATGATTTTGGGGGTTGAAGGGCGTGCACGTTTAGCCCATGGCTCTAGGTCTGCAGGGTTGGTCCTGGGCAACACCATGATGATTCATCCGTTTAACTACTCAACCCATCGCCCAACAACTTCGTAAACACTTTTCAAACTCAAACCCTCAACTTATAAATCATAAGCCACCACAGTCAAACTTTCACTATATGGGTACCACCTCACCTTATCTTATTCTTCGTTACAAACTCAACGAGTGTTTTAAAAACTTGATAATTTGTTGCAAAAACAAACCAATCAATCCTAAATTTTCCAACATATGGTTTCTCCATGGGCCTAATGAAAGAAAACCCATTAAAATTTGCTGAAATGTTTCAATAAATATGACATGTTTTCCTCCTTGTTTTCCTGGAAATTATAATCTGTCTTGGATGAAACCCAAATATAACATTGATGTTATTTCTTTCGAAACGCTCCAATTATAATAAATCATTTGTTAGGCTTATTAAAAACAATTATTGCAGTTAATTACTTTGTAATACACTAGTATTATTATTTGCAAACTTTCCTCTTTAACTTTCATTCCAAATAATTTAGGGCTTGTAACATATTGAGGCTTTATAAAGCAAAACATTGTTGAGAAAATTAATACTGTATAGAACAAATAAAAGTTATTTTCATTCAGCGTTTTCAAAAATTAAAATAAGACATTATATTGAAATCTAGTGGATTATTTCCATAAATACACATTTTTTCTTGTTTACTTTATATATAAAAACTAAACCTATATTTCTTAATGTGGTATCACATTTTACTATATTAAGATGTAAAATGTTTTCATAAAACATAATTGCGATATCAAATTGCAATGTAAAAATTACAAATAGCATCTGTAATCCATTGTAATCTTGGAACAAAACACCTAATACTTAAACAGCTGTTTTTGTGCATATAAATACGATGCAGTAACCATGCAACTTCATTTTAAAATCTCGGCAAATTTTCACGGTTTCGTAAACATGACCTCAAAACTCCGCCCACCCCAACTAAACAATTGTAAATATTCCCATAACGCCTCCGCACTCCAGAAGTGTTTACGTAATATATGGTGATCCCTCATCAATTAAAATATGAGGGGTAAATTGAATCACGATTTTTACGCTTGTATTCCGGCAACTTCACATAAACAATTTTCAAACAGCTTCTCCCCTATAGGGGGCAACATGCGAATTGCACGACCCCCGTATATGTTAAACCTCTACGAACGCATAGCATTTACGTAATAAAAAACAGTAACTTAGTATATATCCCACTTGGTTTGAGATGACATTTCCGCTCGATTCGAACTTTGACCTCGGAACACAAAAGCGGAAGGAAAAGGAAGGAACTGAAAAGTTGCAAGAAAGGAAAATTACCTTTAGCAGGAAACAATGGCGCTTCTTCCCCTCTCCTCTCCTCTCCATTCCATCCATCTTTTTCTGCATCTTCTTTTCCTTCTTCTCATCACCTTTTCAGTGTTGCCAAAACTTTCAATGACGTTTGTGCACGCCTGTAAACGGTAAAATTTCATAAATATTGACACCATTTCTTAAAAAAAAAAAATGTTAAATTCCTTTATACTCAATAATTTGAACATGCAAAATCCGAAGAAAGCAAGTGTGACAACAAAATCTGTGGAAATGAGTTTAAAAAATAATATTAGCAATTAAAGTCCGACTGATTTTCCCCACATTTTATAGCAAACTTGCTTGCTTCTTGGTTTTTATTCGTGTATGGGTCAGGGTACCTTACAAACTGGAATAATATTATTTTTAAAATGCAGATAAAATTTGACAAACTACTCATGTGAGCAAATTGATTTTTAAATATATTGGGGCAAGCACCTCAATAAGTATAACACCTTTTATTTGTTAATTAAAAAGTTAGTTTATTAGCCATGTAAAATCCTAAATGAACGCATGCTCTTTTATAATAAGCTTCCTGGGCCTTGTGCTTTCAAATTTCCTTTCTATAAAATTTTTGCATGATACTACTGTTCACCCTTCTTCTCCAACATTTTCATATTTCCATCATTGAACAAATAAAAACGTGATTTGTCACTAAATATCATCTTCCTTCAATGTTCTGTGTGCACATTTTGTAACGCAGATACCAGGCAGGCAACCCATTGCTTTCAAAGGCCTGCATGTTGTCTGAACAAGCAGCTACACAGTTTTTGTCACTGGATTACACGTGTTTGTAATCTCTCTTGCTGGACATTTTCTAGTTTTTTTTTACAAAACTTCGAAGTATATTATCTTCTGACATTTTCATGAAATATGGACGACCTGATCTTATAGCTGCACTGAATAACTTTCGGTTGCCTTAAATGTTTTTATGATTTTGCCAGCTGTGAAAAAATGAAAACTAAATTGACATTGGAAGTGAGGATTTAGCGGATTTAGAGAACATGCTAAGCTTTGAAGCGCAGTCACTAGAAGGCGCTACCTCATGCGCATGTACACAGAATTAATAATATGCTGATGTCCTCCTTTATCAGCAGCAGCCCTGTCCTAGAATAAACGCCGCAGTGAAGCAGATAAAAAGTTTCATATCTGTAGTAGGTATAGTCGATTTGTAGCAGCACTATCTTAATTCGCCTATAATTTCCATAATTTCTCTTTCTTTCGTTTTATATCCAAAATATAATTATCGTTCACCTGTGTTGCATAGCGTATTTAGTTGACATATTTCTGCATTCGTTGGGAAGTGGGAAATGTTAGTTGCCAAAGGATTTTGCTGTATCACCTCTGTGAGTGTAAAATGTGAAAAGGTAGATTTGGCTTTGGCAGACTCGGTTTGCATGTTTTGTCGGCCGAGGCGTGCCATACATGCTCGAATGGAAATCGGGCCAACGATAAGGCCGTTTTTCGCCATCCAACTTTCTACTTTCTCTATCTCGGCCAACACACACTCACTTTTCCTATTTCTCGAGCGAAACGAGAGAACAATCTTCCTATTTCGTAGTCGACTTCAGCGAATTATTCGGACGCACGCGGCGGCACCTTTGACCTCTTGGGGCGCCCTCAAGCGGCACGCAACACAACCATACAGTTCCCTTCCCCTTCCCTCGTCTCACCCCTCAAACACGATAACACGCAGGGCTATGCACACAAAAAACGCACACACTTACAAATATTAGCCCATGTTTACAGGCTTCCTACCCACGTGGACAAAACATTGGAACAAACGCAGCAACGAGTGGGAACAAAAAAAAAGAATATCAAAAACCAATCAAAACAAGTTCATATGAAATCAATTACAAAAAAATCACAGCAAACTATTCCCAATTTTATAATATCGCTTGTACTTTTTGTTAAATACAAGGACCCAACATGCAAAATTTCCAGGTTCAATCTGTTGATAATTATAATCATTCCGATAATTAACCACATTTTTCACAATTCTTGTATATGCAGTAAACCTCGGTTAGGGGCTGTTCATAAATTACGTAACGTAAAAAATACATTTTTTAGACACCCATCCCTTGCCTTGCAACACATCATCTTAACGTTTACCCCCCTACTCATTGTTATGTAACAAACAAAAATTTTAATCATTTCAGCCCCCCAAAAAAACTTGCCTTTTTAATGTATACTACCCGGTTTAAATATTTAACATTTCACAACTTCTTCCACAATGTTGAGAACAAGGAGGTTAGGTTGAGAAATTAAACACTGATGTACCAGCACCTTCTCAATTTATTGGCTTAATAATTAGTAATAGAGACAAAGGGCAAAAACAGAAGCGCCATCTAGTAGTGATATAGTCAACCACAATAAAATAATAATTAAATTAAAAGCATGCAATGGTATATAGGTGATGAACTTTAAATATATCTAATTTTTAGTGTTACAAAATATTTAAATAGTATTATTATCTTCACATTTTTAACTTCTCTATACCACAAATTAAGTACCTACTGTACACATAACAATCTCAGTAGTAACTTTTTCATTTCACCACGAGAGATATTACCTATACTATAACTTACAAAATTATGCATTCATACAATTCACTATAATGCACCTCGTAAATTGGCCACCATTTCCAACAAATTTAGTATAACTCCCAGAATATTTTAATATAATGTTTAAAATGCAGCTGTGACTTTTCCAATGAACGTTGTATAAGCCCTATGCATACATGAGCTCTAGGACAGACATTGTACAGATGCAGTGAAGCCCATGCATCTAATCCAGAACCAAAAATCAAAACCTTTATGCAACATTGTGCGTTTGAAATTTGCACTTTTATCTGCTCACCAATTATATTGTTCAGCGTGTTGAACAAAGATGGTCATTTTAAATCTCTGCCCACGTATATTACTCGATGGATCGATGTTGGAAGGTGAGATGGGCCTGGACACGGGTGGTAACCTCGATGGGATTCAGTTATTATGCTAACCGCGCCCATTTCTTCTTCCCTTCTTCCCTTCTCACCTTTCTTCTTTCTGGCAACACATCTGAAAATGTCGTCATCTAGCCCACCGCTTCCTGCCGAAACGCCAATTTATTACAAAAGTCCTGCCCCTGCCCATGTCCCTGTCCCTGGCCATGCCCCCATGGGTTACACACCACTGTATATAGTAAACGTAACGCCCTGCAAGAAAGCAAGAGGAGAGACGCAGAAGAGATTGTCTCTAAAAGCTAAATGGGTGCGGGAGCCGGGCTAAATTGTCCTCCTCTTGTGATTAATAGTATCATGCCTCCCTAAGTTTTGACAACTTTATGCTGCAAGTGCCGCGACATTAGCCACATCTCTCCTCTTAAATAACTCCAAGACGACGGCATTTACTAGACATTTTGTCATCTCCCGAGACAAATTTGTTGATCTCTTTAGTAACATGCACTATGCAAAAAAATCCCTACCATGCCAGTTTTAATTGTGTTCCTCCTACAGCAAGTGTAACACAGAATCTGACAAATATATAACTAGAGAGTTGCCATTCATTTAGGCCATGCTCTATGCAACAGCCTACGTAACACTATAAATATGTTTTACTGTTCTGAATCAGGTAAATTTAACAATAATTCATGGCTTCCCAGGATTTTCAGGAATTTCATGACAGCAGACACCCTGTTTCTGTTTTTAGACAGTAAAAGATAGTGTATGTATGCAAACGTCTATTTCTTTATTCATGCATGAGCAGCAGATTACTGTCTTGGTTATACACTAAGTTAGTTCTTAGTGTATAACCAAGACAGTGGCCACCATTTTGGAGCGCCATTTTTCAAAAAGTCGACACAGATTGCACCTAACATTGAAACATAATACAGGTTGCGTTGTGTTGTCTTTTGAAAAAGGGAGGAGTTAGCCTTAGCTGGTTATACACATATAAACAGAGACACGTGTGCTGAGGCTGAGGGCCGAGGACGCTCCTCAAGGATGGGCACACACCGGTCTTCCCACGCACCTAGTGGCAGAAGACGAGATTGGTGAAAAGCGGTAAACCGCCCTCGCCAACTCCAACTGGAAAAACGAAAGCCATGGGTCCACTTGGGGCAGGGACACGGTTTGACTTACTTGCAAAAGGTGCAAGGTGCAAAGGTGGATGTGCGAATTCATTAAGTTTTTATCGGGGGGCATTTACGGGGTCAGACGTTGCGCGTTCAGCTGGGGCGTGGTCCTTGAGGACAACCAACTAAAAATACGTTCCCACGGTCATGTCGTTGTGTATATGTGTGACTGTGTAAAAACAGTGTCCGGGTGGACGCGATCGAGCTGATAGCGCCTCTTTTTGACGCCATCTCACCCAAAGATATCCCACTTTTATTTTCCAACGCCTCCCAGCAAAAAACAACAAAAACCCCAAGTCTATCGCCAGTGCGGATTCAGAAATTTCGTGTCTTCTGACCCGCATCCGATCCGCATCAAATATTGGTATTGTGCACCAACCTCCTTGACCATAATAGAGATCGAAGGAATAAAGATTACTGTGGTTCATTTACTCTTAATTTGTTATCAGTTTCATCAAGGTTTCATAAAGGTACTCTTTGCCATACTATAGGAATTCCGCTTTATCGAGACACATGGACTGCAAAGTTTTGTTATGTACCGTGAAACCTGCCTATGGTGGAAAGTTTGCTACATGTCCCTTGAGATGCCACCAGAGGCAGGTATATACTTTCTAAATTCGTAAGATATTGCCCCATGTAAGTAAGTATAATATGCGAAATTAAATTCAATAATTTCTACAACAGCTAAAAATTATGAAAAATAAACAAGCTACCATTTGCAAAATTAAAAAAACTGTGATGTATAGAAATGAAGCACAGCCTCGAGACCTGCATAGTTCTGAATAGTTGTTATTATACATGCAATGATTGTATTTGCATTTTTCCCATATCATCCAATATGCAGGTGAATCATTTTCCAAGACTGAACGTTATGTTTAGTAGTAATAATCGTCCCAATTAAAAGGCATTGCGTCCAAAGTAACAGATTATAACATTCAAGATTTGTCCCCATAAAAACTGGCCGTTCCGAATAACCGGTGGTCCCATTAACTGCAATATGTTGTAGTAGTTTGTTCCATGTAAATTATTTGAACCATGAAAACGACAGTACTATCAATGTTTTCCATAACAAGTTTACTCCCACTTAGTTTTTGCACCATAAAAAAATAGGTTGTTTCACAAAAACCACAGCTTGTCCTATGAAAAAACTAGTTTTCAGAATACCTAATGTACTTACTATAGGCTCATTTCAAAAATAAGGGCCTTTCGATTATAAATAAATGAATAAGGGAAACAAATATGTATTAATTGTTCCATGCACATACAACTCTTAAGTAATCATATCATAACTTTCGTATGCACTTTTAGCATGGTAAAATATTTTTTTATGTCCAAGCAGACAAATAAGTAAATAAATTCTGCTGTACCTTCTTGATCTGACTTGCACACTGTCGCCAAGCATAAATTACCAGCCATAAAATTGTCGAGTTTCTATGAAAAACATATCCCAGAATAAGCGAGGATTTATTATTCTTGACCTTTAGCCGTCAACCCGAGAATTATTCATACAAGGAACTGTTGTGAAGATGAAATCATGTTACAGTAAGCAATTATTATTTTAAGGATTTCATATTGTCATGAAGGAAAATATACAGCTGTACATCATGCACATTAGACAGGATGGATCACATTGGTTAGATAAATTTAGAAATACATATATCAGTTTTCATTGCTTCAAAAATAATAACGAATGTAAATCGTTTCAAGCAATTTAACTTTTCAAATTTTGTATTAATTTTCATTTTATTTCATTCATTCTCTCACTGAGAAATAGCAAGTACTAGTAGATTCAGTATTTGAAACAAAGAGGATGCTGTGCGCGAGTTCATACTTTTTATATGTAAATTAACCCACGCCTGTTTGAGTTTTTTTAATCACTATGTAAATGAAAACCAAGTGAGAAAATGAACACCTCGTTCTCACTTAGCTTTCAATTACATCCTCTTTGGACATTTTCGTCCAGTCTCTTTGGATCACGGACCGATAACCTCGACCTAAACAGAAACAATATCCTTTCCAGGAAGTCCGCCTCCACTTTACTAAAAAATAATAACTAAACCTTAAAAACACAGAACTGAAAGAACGAAAAATTACGGTGTTTTTTTTTTGTCAGATATTTCGTCGCGCCAAAGCTTAAACTGTCAATCATTTCAAATGCAGTACCTTGTTCGTCCAAGGCAGTACGTACCATGTTCAAATGACTTGACAAAAAGCTTTGTTATCACTGCATTTCGATTAATGCGCCGCAAATGTTTCACTTTTAATCACCAGAGGACGCCACTTTGTTGGAACGAAAGTGTTATCCCTCGTGATGCAGCTCTGCCATCTGGCGAGTAACGCCCGAATTATTAAATAAAAATTATTTCTTTCCCCCTTTTTTAAGAAACTTTTATCTTAACAACTCCTTGCTATTTTGCCGAGTATCTTCTTGTTCTATATAGGAATATATTTACATTTGGAGTATGCATAGCTCTTGGTATAAAATTTGCATTCGATTTTCAAAATCGAAAGGCCGGCCATATCGTTCGCGATCAGATCGATCAAGCCAAATTAGACTTTAAAACGTTTATATATAAACGTATTATAATACGATAGAATCAAACACGTATGATATGCATGTATTACTTACCACAACACATTCATCTTGTAATGTCATCAGCTCTATGAATGTCATCCTTCTAATGAATTCTTGTGAGTTTGAAAAACATCCTTCGTGCGCGCCAACTGAACCGCAACTGCTACCGTCAGGTTCTAACAACCGCTACCTAAATCGCATCACTCTTGACAGCACCCAAGGACTCATCTGTTCGCAAAATGGCCGAAGAGTAAGTTTCGCGTGACGTTGAATTTTTGTGTAAATCATGTTGTAATCGTTTACCATTTATTTGCATTGCTAGGGAAAGCGGCTGGTGGAATTCGTGGATACAAACTGCCAAAGAAAAGGTTGTAAAAATCTGGCTGCGTTGTATCAATGGTTGTATGGTGTTACGCTAGTTACATTTCCCGGGCCTAGCTAGCTATATGTGCATGCAATAAAAATTGTATTTTGATAATTCTACTATTTATAGTATATATATCGCCCCCTTAGTTCATTTCTTGCAGTGGTATAGATAAATATGGGGACCTAAATATGATGCAACATCGACCTGCAATATGGTTGACTACCCAGGAGAAAAAATTGTCTTCATTTGTGCACAAAATTTTGTGCGACCTATGCACAAATCTTGGCACAAAGTCGCACAAAGCAGAACCCTATTTGTGCACAAAACTGTACAATCACAATATTTTGTGCACAAACTGTGATTTTTTTACACTTTTTCTTGAAATTGTGCACAATTGTGTACAACTTTTTCTCCTGGGTTACGAAGATTTAAAAAGCAAGACAGAAACTTGAACAAAAAACTTGTCGAAAGAACCGTTCGCGCAATATATTGCGTGAGTATTGACAACGGCGCAATTTACTTGCGGAGGGATGAATCTCGCGCAACGTTACCGAAGATGAAAGCTGGGCAATATTGCGCGCATTACGTTTACGCGCAAGTTCGTTGCGAGCAATATCATTGCGGGGCAAGAATCGATCTGTATGTTCTGAAGTGCGTGATTTGGAACGTTGTTGAAGGTTTTGTGAGGTGAAACAACCTAATAAGAATGTTATAAGCGGTTTATAAAATGGTATTTTAAAGCTTTTATACTAGTGTTATAAGCTCGGGTAACTTAGTTTCCTAAACTGGACAACTGGCTTATACAACTAAAAATATCGCAAGGTACGTGGAACTTTGCCATCTGGCTGTATGGATACTTTTTTAGGGTGACATTGCGGTAGTAATAACGATCCTGTGCACAAAATGCTATGCTATATATCCGCATTGGATGCAATGTTGCAGCACATTATGCGAGGGAAATGTGCTATCTGCATTCTTCAAATTAATAGCACTATAAACTTGCACAAAGAATACATGCAGTTATGTCCACATACATATAACATTGGCAGCCATTTTGGAGATGGTGCATCGCCATTTTGAAATATACACACAAAGACGATTTACTAATTAAACAAATTTCTGCATAATTATATATACAGAAAATTGTATTAAATTGTATAAATAAAAGTTCAATGTTCTGACCAATTTTTTTTCTTCATATGTGCCACGTGGTCTTGAAACCACAATTGAACAATATTTCTATTGCACTACTTTGTATATAAAAGCACTGTTGATATAAGCAAGAATCTATAAATATGCTATACGTCTTATTTCAGACCCTTCCTTGTTGAAATAAAAATATGTATATTTTTCTGGTGCGAAAGTTATACCGCATGAAAAACCCTATAATAAAACCACTTTTATAGCTTGTTCAAGGGCAGTTTGGCTTCTTTAGTACACAATAATGGTTTCTTTATACTATATTATTATGCAAACTTCAGCTTTAAAAGTCGAAATGTCATTTATTCGTATTTATAGAGTGAGTTTATTTAAAAGCTGCACTGACAAATTGATGGTAGATCAAGTTTTTAACACGTATAGTATGAAATAAAATATACATATTATAACAACGCCCCCTGGCGGATTCGGATACTCTTGATTTTAGGAAACAAGGGCATTAAAAGGGATCTGACAAGGATATATTTAGAATTAATTTGCCATCATCTTGCAAGTAGCCCTACAGTTTCCTTTATTCGCTGATTTTATTGCTTTAGGGAGTGATATTGTTGAAAGGTACGAGACAATGGTTCTTTGTTGGCCATCTTTGCTGCCAAATTTCCCTTCTCTATATACACAATTGCAGTGGGCGTTTCTTTTGTCACATTACAATCATGATCGTTCAGTGGCAATATTATAGGCCATTATTTGCGCAAAGTGAACCAGGCTGGCTGACATAACATTTGACCCTGATCTTACAAAAAGATTACGATGAAATATGGGAAATGTGCAAAACTCAATTTTTCATTGATGGTCACCAGACCTTGATAAAACGTTGGGGCATTTTTTTTTTATCAACAGCTGCTTTGACATCTTTTCAAGCCAACAATATGCAAGCAGCAAATTAAAAAGGTTGCCATGGCAACCAAGAGATGTGGCTGACACATCTTTTTATTTTACCTTAGTACAAACAATGAATTAAGAATTTTTTCTGTCAACTAAAGTATATACAATCAATGTACGTGGGATATCCGGAAATATTGACCGTTTTTTATTTGAAAATATATAAAATTTGTATAACATCAAATGTTGCATAACAGAATGTTTAAAATGCATAATAAAGTATTGTTTAAAATTATTACCTTGCATGTGAAAGTGTTTCTTGGACATAAGAATAACGTCAAGTTTGACCTCGTAAGGTTTCAAATGGCATACAGGTCTCTTAAAAGATGTGAGGAGCAATACACAGTAAAGGGAAGAAGTTTTCACTGTCTTCAGTATTTGATTTATTGTATGATAAACACTTTATTCGCAATTTGTGCATCATTTTCCAGGTTGTATATGGAAAGTTTTGAAGCATTTTTATATGGAGTATGGACCCTAGCAATTTTTTGTAAAAAATGTAAAACTTATAGCTGCATTGCGGTTATTTGGCACCTTAAAAAATGTTCCCCAGAGTCACATTCAATGTAATGCAAGAGCTGCGTGTGAAGGAAAGTAATTTTTCAAGGGATGGCAGGAGCAAAAGTAAGCCTAAAGTTAGAAATGTAGCAAGTTGCATGCATGCCTATGACCACATGTGAAATGTTATAGGAACTGGTCGATTGGATACGGTATGTACAGACATAGTTAAATTGGATGGTGCATCTTTTATGGGTGTTATTGCCTTATTTGTTGGGGGTTGTGGGAGGATTGTATATACTGGAGCACTATACTCGCAAGGTGCATGCACACAATGCACGAAAAACCAAGTAGCAAACCAAGTTGATGTTGTTGGTAATTTGCCAAAAAGAACGAATTCCCTGCATTTGCAAATGCAACATTTGAAGTGTAGCAGCAACCACAAACCAACAGCTTCCTTCTGGAAATATCCTGCAATTTTAAATAGGCACATGTTTGTTTGCTCACTCCATTTGTATAAATATTCAGTGTTTTGTAACATTTTGTTAAACCTGTTAAACGTATTGTCATCTATAGCTTGATAAATGGTGACTTTTTTGCTGGAATATACTGTCAAATTTCCCCAGTGAAAAATCTTTAAATTCCAGGGCAAACAGAAGAAAAAAAGATACAGTCTGTGTTAAGTACTGACAGTTATTGCTTTCAGTAGGGTGCATGCATTCCGAGTCTGTCTCTACTTTCATTAATGTTTTGACATGATTTATTGTCAACTGGTGCGGTGTGTAATTCTGAGCCCAACCTGCTGACATGAATATGACATGATCCCTAGCACCAGATTGTACTCTTGGTAATATCGATTTGAGAGGCTGGCCGTTTAAATGAAACCATGTAAAATCGAAATGAACTATGCATTATTGAATTGGCAGTAAAAGATGAGTACGTTCAACAAATTGGATGTAATCAACCGAGAAGCAGAAAAATGTCATTATTACAGCTTATAAATAATGCACTTAAGCCGTATTTTTTATTCACGGTTAAGGTAATTGACGTAATAATGGGAGTGACGTAATAAAAGCTTGACATACAAGTCTATAAGCTATAAGTCTAAACTTTATTGGCATTGGGATTGCGTTTATTGTATTCCGTACTGATTCAAATTTACCGCCGAGAGTGGCCTCCGCCATTTTTGCGCTAAATCGAATTCGATCTCCACCATGAACTAACGGGCGCCGGACGATTGGGCGCCCGAATATAAAGCCAGGAGTTCCGCCATTTTTGCGCTAAACTGTGCGTGCTGTGCGTGGCCGAGGTTGGCCAATGAACGCGAGGCATGATCGATGGCCACTTTCTCAGTAATAAAGGCTCTCTAGCGTTTAACCCTGGAACACTCGCGTGCGATATTTTTAATAAATACTCGCGTGGCGCCTGGCAGGCACCATTTACTAAATAATTTGTAAAAAGTTTTGATGATACAAAAAATGGATTTTAATGATGCCATAATTATCTTGGAAGATTAATTTACTTCCGTGCTTACCTGTTTAGTTATTCTGCATAACACTTTATTGTTATAAAATTTGTTTCCTTGCTAATGCTGCTGAATGTGTGCTGAAATTTCTCTTATTGCAAAAATTGACCAGAAATATTAAAATTTTGTAATT
>JAQIWR010001499.1:0-13573 GCA_034695945.1 Glomeris hexasticha
GTTTTTAACAGTAAAAGCCCTATTGCCCTGCCGGGACTGAGAAAATTGTTTCTTATATCAGGATGGTTCTTTTAACCAGAGTGCTTATAAACGGATTTCACTGTATTACATACATATTATTATAACAATTACCAATGCAAGTTCGCTGTGATTCGTCCAGTTTAAATCCAGCAGGGCAGATGCACATGAAGCTGCCAAATGTATTTGAACATCTTCCACCTTTACACACACCGGGTACTTCAATGCATTCGTCAATGTCTGAAAATCATCGATGAAATATTAGCAAATGTTTCACTTCATTCTTTCAATTTCAATTTGTAATTGGGCAAGAACCTTCCGGAAGGAGAGTAGTGTTATTTGGTTTGAAGCCAACTCCAGCTGGACATAAAGTTTTGTATTCGGCTACAAAAGAAAAAAGGAATAACTATTGGTTAAAAGCTATTTAAATAATAAATATGCATTTTCAAAAAGTTCAATTACACTGGTCACATTAAAACTTCAGCCAAAAATATGATTTTAATATACATTTTTGGATTAATGATTCTGGTTGAAGGTTGAACGCAGTCAGTGTAATTGCATTATGCACTTATTACAATCAGTTTATAACGTCTTACCTGAATTAACAGGTGGGCATAGGTCACACTGAGGTCCCCAACCAACCCCAACGGAGCAGCAACACGCCGCTTTTGACATCCGCTGTCCGAGAACGTTGCGGCAAACGTTGCGACCGTTGGGACGTGGCGTAGCGTCCAAGTAACAAGCACTTTCCCTCTTATCTTCAAGATGGGACAACTATTACAACAACACACTGGTCATTTCGTTCTGACATTAGTCACTCGTTTTACCGATGCAACCCGTTCCGCTCGGCGTCAGCTCAAAGTTTGGCGGACATTGACAAATGTAAGATCCTTGCTTATTGATGCACGTACCAAATTGGCATAACTCTGCATTGGCACATTCGTCATCATCTGTCACAATTCAAAGTGTCATTACTGACCAAATAAACCAGTTTATCATTCACCAGTGTCTATACTGTGAATTTCAGGATTTCAATAACTATTTTACACAAAATTCCATGACTTAATTAAAGTAGGGAATCCTGGAATTTCGTGAAAGTAGACTACTTACCTGTACAGTTGCCACCAGTTTCATCTATTTTATATCCCTCGTTGCAGATGCATCTGAACATGCCGAATATATTCTCGCAACGTCCAAACACGCAGATATTGTGAAAAGTATCGCATTCGTTGATATCTACCAAATGAAGAAAATACGTTGTAATAATGCAATGCTGTTATAGAAATATATTGCAATAAACTTGTACCAATGCATGCGGTGTTGCTGGCATCATGAGTGAATCCCATGTCGCATTCGCAACGGTAACCTCCAGGATAATTCAGGCAATGGCCGTTTTCGCAAAGTGTGGCGTCAATAGTACATTCATCAATGTCTAAGAAATGCAACAGCATCAATGAAAAACACTTGTCCAATTCAACCAATTCATCATACACTGCATGATTTATCATTGCACTCAAAACATTCTGTCCAAGTCACCTTTTCAACATTAATACCGTAATTGGTAAATTGATGGTTAACATTTTATTCATTTCCTTTATTCTCCTCCAACCAGTATTTACCTGAACACCTAAATCCATCTCCACTGTAACCGGCATCACAAACACACTGATAAGATCCTTCCGTATTGATGCACGCCGCATCGTGATCGCAACCGCCATTATCCCGCACGCATTCGTTGACATCTGCAGAATCCCAACAAGTATAATAAAATGTCACTATGTCAATTCCCATCCAAATGAAACTTATTTCAAAGTACCTCTGCATGAAATGCCATCCCCTCTATACCCATCCTTGCATTGACATTGAAAGCTTCCCGGTGTATTAGAACACACGGCGTTTACGTCACAGTTATGCTTATTCGTACTACATTCATCATCATCTAGAATTAAAGCAATATCACATTCCTTTTACACACACACATCCAAATAATTATACTTGATGAGAAACATATATTATTATTACCTGTACATCCAGGACGATCGTGTTTTATTGAATAACCTTCTTCGCATCTACATGCGAACGATCCCACGGTGTTTTCGCATTGACCGTTCATGCACAGATTCGTATTGAGTACACACTCATCAATATCTGAATAAGCCAAATATATAATCAAGCAGAAATACGAAATTAGATTCTGTAATCTACTACACACAATATACCTAAACAACTTCTTCCATCAGGTCCTGGTTTCAGGCCACCGGTACAGCGACAACCATAAGTTCCCGGGTAATTGGTACAAGGACCTCCACTGCATACTCCTGGTGTTTCCACACATTCGTCAATGTCTAAATAAGGTGGTGACATCGTTACAGCATTTGTTACCATAACTTAATACATGTTATGTTAAGCATGTGACCTCCGCATCGGAATCCATCTTTCAACAATGTGAATCCCGGTGCGCAAGAACAAGTGAAACTTCCTGGAGAATTGTTACAATATACTTCGCATCCACCTCGGTTGATCGAACATTCATCGATATCTGCAATTATAAAATTGGTCTCATTAGTAAGATAAATGATTCAGTTGATGAACGACAAATTATGAAGGACCTTCGCAGCTGCTTCTCAGAGCGGTTTGCTTGTACCCATCATTGCAAACACACTGATACGTGCCCATCATGTTTTCACACACACCATTCGCACATATGCTGCTGGTCCTCGAGCATTCGTCAATATCTGAGTCCAAAACAAAATGTCTTATTCCTTCCAGATCAAAAGATAAGTAGGAATGTAACAATGCCAATGTTTTCACCTTTACAGGCTTTGCCATCTGTTGTTAGCTCGTGTCCGGTTGGACAATCGCAACGAAACTTTCCAGGAGTGTTAACGCAAGTTCCTCCGAGGCACAACCCAGTGGTACGAACACATTCGTTAATATCTGAAAACAACGGAGAAACAAATAAAATCTTACAAATACAATGTACAATAAAAGTGTGTTTATTGAATTATTAATTTCAAAATTCCAGTATAACTCCAGTTCAGTAGACACCCTGAATAATGACAACTTCCAAATATAAATTATGATGCAAAAGTTTTACCCATGCATTGCGGCATCAAAGCCATGCTTTCGTATCCTTCTTCGCAATCGCACGTAAATGTCCCCGGGATGTTCCTGCACGTTCCAGACCCACACACATCTTTTGCAATGCTGCACTCATCAATATCTGAAATACACTTTCAAATTTATCAAAAGCAAAACACTCGAATTACTAAACAATTCTGTTAATGGTTTCATTCATTACCCGTGCAGTTAACTCCTTCTTCGTCGATAGCGAATCCCTGATTGCAGCGGCAAGTAAAACTTCCGACAGTGTTGCGACATTTGCCGTTTGAGCATATACCATCAAATACCACACACTCATTAATATCTGTAATACATAGACCCAGGTATTACCGGAAACTGCAATTCAACATTATTTGTATGAACATTACAATATACCCTTAATGAAATCAATCTCTCCTGGTACTCCTGGTATGCACAAATCATCATATGCAGCTACCAAAAGAGAAAATATTCAAAGAAAACACGTTTTTGAAGCTGAACCAACAATAGATGCAACACAGATTACCAGTTCCTCTTTTCGGACATGCTTCGCAAGGTGAACCCCAAGCTGCACCGAGAGTACAACAACATTGCTTGTGTTTGTATGTTCCCTGGAAAGGCTTCTCACAACGACCATAGTGGTAAACGAGGTAACACGGTTCTTCACGTAAATCTAATAAAAATAAATCCATGCCGCTGATATATTTTGCCTTTTATTGTAAACGAATACATTATTTAACGTGACACGCGCTGATCACAAATGTCCACACATTTTATTACATGTTATACTTACTTTGTTGATTAAATGTACATAACTTACCAACACACCTGACTCCGGAAGAATCCAAAGTGAGGCCTGGAGGACAATTGCACTTGAAGGACCCTTCCGTGTTCACGCACAGCCCACCGTTTTTACAAATCTCGGAGAACAATTCGCATTCGTTGATATCTGCAACGTTAACAATTGATGTCAGGTATAATGTCCACACAAATTTCAACTATGTTTCTGTGATAAATTAAATTCCCACCTGCACAATTCACACCATCAATCATTGCAAACCCCGGGGGACATTTGGAGTCATGGACATCGGTGCAGAATTCGCAAGGACTACCCCATGCTTTGCCTATGGAACCGCAACATTCAGATTTCAAAGTTAACCTGTGGATGTTATCTTCACAACGTCCATCACGGATCCTTGTCCAGCAGGCACCTTTGCGATCATCTGAAATCCACGGCACATCACAGAGTCAATTTCCATTGGTCAAGCCAAAAAATATCATTTTGGTAAATATTGTTTATCATCCTGTATAAAAACATCTACCTCGACAAACTCTTCCGGAAGAATCTAAAGCCATTCCAGGTGGACAATCGCATCTGAAACTACCAGCGATATTTATGCAACTTCCGCCAACGCACGGGTTTGATTCGGTTGCGAAACATTCATCGATATCTAAAGCAGATAAAAACACGTGGTATAAAACAAAGAACCAAATTCCACTTACAATACATTCATACAGGATAAAAAATTAACAAATCTCCAATAAATTTATACCCAGGAGAAATGTTAGTGAACAATTGCGCACAAAATATTTTACACAATTGTGCAACAACTTTTCTCCTGGTTGTTGCAGAAGTAGATTAATAGTAAATAAAGGAAACAATATGTTACCTTCACATACATTGGCGGTTGGACTCAGCCGGAAGCCAGTTGGACAAATACACTGGAAACTGCCCGGTGTATTACGGCATTGGCCATTTTCGCAATAACGCCGGTGCACTGCACACTCATTAATATCTAAAACAAATCACCATTTTTTACATTTCCATCAACAACAATAATTACATATATATATATATATATATATATATATATACAATAATTCCGGTCATATAAACACAAACCTGAACATATTTTTCCTGAACCATCCACCTGATAACCAGGGTAACAGATGCATCTATAACCAACCGGAAGATTTTCACACGCGCCGTTCGGGCATATATTTTGGGTAATCGTGCACTCGTTCACGTCTGAAACGACCGCATCAGGTAATTACTAATTATGTTAAAAAGCAATCACTTTAATATTTTAATCAACCTCTTCCATCATGAGTCTTTCCAGGGCCGTGCGGACATAATTCGGCGTATTCGGCGGCTCTGGAATCAGGGCACGGCACGCAAGGGATGCCCCAACCGATGATCTGGTTGGGACCGGTTACAGTGCAACAACAACTGGACTTGGTCACCAGAGCAGTTGATGGATTCAGACATTCTCCGCTGCGGTATTGACCGTAACAATATCCTCTTGCGGTGTCTGCAGTGGTTCATCCCAAAATTGCTTTGTTAACCTTCATTAAATGCAGTTTAATATCTACTTACAAACCAATCTTACCTAAACACACTCTTCCATCTGGTCCCAAATTAAAACCCTCACCACACTGGCATTTGAAGCTTCCTCTCGTGTTCAAACATCTTCCGTTGATGCAAACACCGGCTGTAACTTCACATTCGTTAACATCTAGAAACAAGTTACGAAAATTAGTAACAATTACTGAAGATATCTCAGTAACGGAAGTGTTTAAAACCACACCAATGCATATGTGACCATCAGCGGACAAAGTGAATCCTGTGTCGCAAAGACATTTGTAACTTCCATCCATATTGATGCACTGGCCATGCGCGCACATTCCTGTCTGTTTGCATTCATCGTAATCTAGAATATACGTAATTTAATGTTCATAATCACAATTATTTTCCTGAAACAGCAGCCAGTTCAAAACTTGCCAACGCAGAAACTTCCATCGGGAGATAGCTGGAAACCAGGGTTGCAAAGGCACTGGTAACTTCCGGGAGTGTTCTGACACCGGCCATTCAGGCAGATTCGGATATTTTCAGCACATTCATCAACATCTAAGTGAAATGAAACACACATTTCAAATGAAGAAACGTTATTTGGGTTATTCTTTACAGACAAATGTATTTTTAAATATACCGATGCACGAATGTCCGCTAGGTGAAAGTAGAAATCCCGGGTTGCACTGGCATTTGAAAGATCCATCCATATTGCTGCATATGCCATTTGCACACATTCCTGACAGGGAACACTCGTCCCTATCTTGTGAAGGGGGAAAAATGAAGAATACAAAAAAAGATATTCTTCTGAGCGCGGACACACAAAAAACCCAAACCGAAAGTGAAAAATGCCACAACCGCCAAATGCAGCCAGATGGTTTTAGATTTCATTTGAACTTACCGACGCAACTTTTTCGGTCTTCCGAAGTCACAAAACCATCATGGCAAAGGCATTGGTACGAGCCGGGCTTATTGATGCATTCTCCACCGATGCAAAGACCGCGCTGCGCACATTCATCGATATCTGAAACATTATTTCCCTTTAATTGCTACAAGACAAATGTGTTTGCCATCATCGTGCATTTTACTAACCAATGCATTTTTTGTCGCCATCTAGTGTGTATCCATCGTAACATTCGCATCGATATCCTTGCGACTGGTCAACGCATCTGCCGTTTTGACAAAGCGACGGGTTGAACGCGCACTCGTCAACCGGCACACCAGGTACACCCGGCTGCGGACCCACACCGCACATCCTATTATGGTCATCTACGCAATGAAACGTAGTTTAATATATATAATAATCATCACATTAGGACTTGTTTCATAGATAGGTAGTAGTATACAGACCTGAACCTGGTGATGGACATAGTTCGCAAGGAGTACCACCCCAGCCTTGACCCATATTGACACCGCAGCAGCACTCCAAAAAGGTCATGCGAGCTGCCAGTCTGTCCTGGCACTGACCGTTTACCAACGATAAGAAGCAATTTCCCTGGCGTGCGTCTGCCAATGAAAACAATAAATGTTGACCACAAAATTGCAATAATATGTCATCTAGATTTACCAATGCAAGATTTTCTATCCTGAGATGAGATGAATCCTGGATTGCAAGTGCAATAATAATCCCCATCCGTATTGAGACATCTTCCGTTCAAGCAGATTCCCGGGATCGAAACGCACTCGTTCATATCTGAAACGTCACTTCTGAAACATTACCTTACGCTTCTCTTATCGGACGCAGTTCCAAAACCTTACACGGCTTATACCTTTACAAGTGCCTGAATCTTCCGCCATTGTGTAACCTGGAGGACATTCGCATCTGAACGAACCCAAACTATTGGTGCACTGCCCACCTTCGCAAACTCCCGGGATTGCTTCACACTCGTTAACGTCTAACAACCAAAAGCACTGTATTTATAATCTACTTTATATAATTGGTTTTCTTTCATTCTTAATAAGGAAAACGAGCAAAACCTTGACATTGAGGATTATTAATGTTCTTTATGTATCCACGGTCGCATTCCTGTTTCGGCGGACAGTGTTCGCACGGGTGTCCCCAAGCCTTTCCGATCGTCGCGCAACACAGCTGTTTGGTGCAGACGACACCGGGAAGTTGACCGTGGCAACCGTTATTCCTCTTTTGCCTATAACAAGGGCCTGTCCTGTAATCTTGAAATTACAACAAAGAATCACACGTCACATCAATCGCTTCGTAATAAATATGACATTAATCTAAAGTAAGAAAGAAAAACAAATACAAAATGCTGAATTGGTGTACAATCCTACTTGCAATTCAAATAAATACTTGTGTGTGCACATACATACTATGGATTATTTGATTACCTGCCTCGCATCTTCTTCCGGTATATCCGTACACGCAAGCGCAACGGTTCGGCCCGATGCAACGGCCACCGTTCAGGCAACCTTCTGGACATATAGCTGCCAAGTTAATCAGTACAGGTTAAAACAATCGTATTTGCAACAATTTATACGTTCGATGGTCCTACGATGATTTATGACTTACGGTCACCGCAGTACGGTCCGCTGAATCCGTGTCGGCAAATGCATTTGGAACCGACACACGTACCACCGTTAAGACATGTGACGCTGCATCCTTCACCAGGTACAGGGGCACCACCATCAGGCCCTTACATAAATCAAATAAGGGCGGGTATATAACATAATAAACAATTTATTCATTTAATCAATTCAGTCGTACTTATCATGCCGGGAAATCCTGGAAATCCAGGACCTTCACCTCCTCCTCCACCACAAGATGGAGACACAATTCCTCCATCGCACATGCACACTTCTGGCCGAATGCAACGTCCTGGACCGCATGTTCTGATGCAGATGGCTGCATGTCAAATGGCAAGTTGATATTTCATTATATGCACATATATACACATAGGTAGACATTAATTGTCCTTGTTTTTTATCAAATACTACATATTTTGAAATTCAAATTTCCTTACGGATGACACAAAGACCACTTCCAGGTCGCTGAGTCCATCCAGGGCAGCAATATTTCCTATGTCTTGTTCCACATATATTTGGCCTAAAAAATAAACAATGCATTTAAAATATTAAATATTATTCAGAACACAATCCTTACACCTATTGCTATTTCCTTCAATATATGTCAAAGTCACTTTGTTTTGTTGCTTTTTTTTTCGAGGAAAATATTGACAATTTGGCAGAAATTAATGCAACAGCACACATGCAGTTTGTAGTTTTGGAGTTAAAATTATTAATGCATGTGCCATGCATTCGGACATTTGTAAATATAATTAATCAAGAGATATAAATAGAAAAACAAAATGCCAAGATTATTGTTTTAGCATCTCAGAAGCAATACATAACAATGATATCAAATGAAATGAAAGCTTCATTAGGGTGTAATTCATCATGTAATTCAGGCAATAATTGTTTCGGATTGCATCGTATTTTTCAAAATGGAATTATTAAAATAGGCTTAAATAGCAGGATGCATTGCAATTTATTCATTACTCTGCTATAACTTATCTGTCACTGTCAACAATGAATAACTGTTAAATAATTGAATTAGTTTCGCAAAGAAATTATAAATTGGCTTACAAATATGCTCTCCAGTGTTTTTATATTGTATATGAAATTGTTAAGGTTTAAAATATGTGTCAAAAAATATATTTTAAAGACAATGAGATAATATTACTGTAATTCATTTCCTATATAATAAATCTACCGGATATAGGAACTTGGTTAAAAGGGTGTGTTGTGTCAGAGTAGTAAATCAATCCTTGCTGAAATCTGCCCTTGGGTTAAAGAAATATCAAGTGGCGGCCATCTTGTTCCAAAGATTATTCAGTTTCTAATGTGCTTCAGGTTGCCATGTAAGTTAGTAGATGGTACATGAAACTTTTATGGATGTGTATATGTTTGGTGTAAGTGTGTTTGTGTAAAAAATGACTAAATGGTCATAAAAGCCTTGAAAGTTTAATGGAGGAAGATTGAACTGTAAAGTGATATGGTTTTTCTTTTACCATCATCTTTAACATTTATAGTACCCTATATACCATGTATACATGCGGAAAACCCAAAGTCGAATTATTACTGCCATGTTTATGTTGTAATATCGTTTCCTTATATACTATATCTTATCTATTATTATACTAGTATGTAATATAAGTGTTATTCCCCACTATAATTTATAAAATACACATTACAAAATTGAAAATGAATGCAGTTTTTCCAAGCTAAAGTGTAAAAAAACGTCACAATTCTTTTAATTTATTGGTGCAATTTTGTAACCATACTTTATTAAATAAGTAATTAAGCCGCATTAACTAATAACTTGAAAATGTAAAACTGTAATTTTGAACAAGTTGACTGTAACTATACATAGTCTATGGTACTTTAATATTTGTAATCGTGTATTTACTGTAAGGGAAAGCTGTATATTTTTTATAAACAACTCATTTAAAGACAACTAAGAGAATATAAATTATACAGGGAGCCCCACCCATGATTTGATGGCACATTTGTTAAGTGAAGAAAAACAAAAATATATACCAAAATAAATATGCAGTGATACTTGATATTAAATTGGAAATGAAATACATTTACATAAAAAAAAAACAGGAATATTAAAAATAACAAAACTTGCTTCTATATGTTCCCAATAAGTTTTGTTTCACACCATATACAAAACTGAATATAAACCAACAAGTCACATTATTCTTAAAATATACTTGAAGCAAAAAAATACCATGCACAGTGTGCCTTGGAATTGATACGTGTATATTAATAATGAACAAGAGGTTTGAGAATTGGACACCACAGATCAAAAGGACAACGTTCATCATACCCAGTGAGTGGCAGAGTTGTGGCCGAAGCCAGCTTATTTAGATTCCCATTAGGGGGTATGGTAGTAGGATGGCCAGGACCCGTGGGCCTCGGGGTCTTTTTGCCTGTTGCATCACCACACAGTAGAAGGACCACCAAGATGCCAAACAGGGTGAGAAACCGCACCATGACACTCAAATGGTTGGTGCCAGAGGAGCTGATGCAAAAATCGCACACAGCATATGGATCTGTTGTTGGCAGGGGCAAGAAGTAAAAGTCCACCAAAAGTTCACATGCACACCACACCACACCACCACACACACTCACTCCTATATATGAGAGCTGCAATTGAGAAAGCTTCTTCTCGCTATACACTGCAACTGCAAAAATTGAGAAAAAGAAGTGGGTGGTGCTTCTCTTTTCACTCTCTTCCTCCAACTGTGCACGATGCACTCAGACTTATGCACTCACTCACTCCTACACTCTGCACCACCAACACCCCCCAAAAATTACATTCAAGAAAAGAAGGAAGCAAAAAGCTGTCACCATCTTGCGGCTGCTTCCACCACTAAACATCTTGCTCGCAAGCTGCTAATATTATTCACCTAATTATCCCAGCAGATGGCGCCTTTTTCTATACAATACATGCATATATCATAAGCAACAGACTGCCTTGTTTCAAATTCACTGAAAGCAGCTTGTTTCACTCTTGGTTTCATCCAAATCCTGAATATGCAAAGGCACATTTAGCCAAAGTAAATACAGCGAAACCTATCCATGGTGGAACATGTGCTTTTTTTTATTTTTATCATAGACTGCATGATCAATGTTTTTAAAAACCTCTCTAAATATGCTGAAAAACCTGTCTATGGTGGAAAGTTTTTCCGGCCCATTGAGATTCCACTACATACAGGTTTTACTGTATCATATATACAGTATATGGAAAGCAACAGATTACTGGAAGCTGTGGAAGACCATGACCTTAAATCAAGGGTCATGGAGTATATTTTGAAAACAGCTGGCAATTTCCAAGTATTTTTTGTTGCATGCATAGCTTGGATGTGTTGAAATGTGCTTCCAAAATGTGAATGGGTTATACAGTAGATGGTATTTATATATACAAAGACATGGTGACCTTTGTAGACTTGGAGCTTGATTCAAGTACTATAGGAAACATTTGTGTTGACTAATTCCAAGATGGCTTCCTGTTTTGAATTCCTCCTTTCTTCAACTTGTCTTACGTACATAGAATACAGGAGGTCTGTACAAACGCTTACTGCATGTATAGCTAGACAATACAAAACATACTATCCTGAAATGTACAATGTTAGAGGCAAAACAAAGGACAGAAGAACACGTACCCTTTCATTGCACCCTTTTATGACGTCACACTTCACTCTTTTAGTTAGAATTTTAATAACTATACTGATCCTATATACATTCCTGGGTAACTATACACCCTGTATAATCCAGGGGATGTTTTAGTATAATTGTGTATTCTGCATAAAACTTTGCAATGCAATTGTCCCATTGAAACGTACTATTCAGCAATAATAACATGATAATGTTTAAATTAAATTAAATTCACGATCGATGCACATCATTATACCTTATTTCAAATTCCGGGTTTGGAAATAAGTTATTTTATACAGCTGGTTATAATTTGCAGATCCGGTGACATTAATCTGTTTTTTGCCTTCTTCCCGTACAAAATCATTTCCTGTCAGACTGCAAAAGATGTAGATTAAATGCGAGCAAAACCGTGAGAAAATTTCTCCACGACCCCAATATATCACTGAAATCGGGCAAATATGCGACATTAATGGACATAGAAGCACGAACGGAAAGCAATAAAGCTCTCAAACGATTATGGAACGAACAAGAGAGCTTCATTTCTCCACCGCCGCCATCTTGTTTTTTCCCTCCAATTTCAAAACATCAACAAGGACTCGTTTCTCAGCGATTAATAACCACATCTTATTTTATCATTCGAGAAATCCCTGACATACTTATTCGCCTAGGGTTAAGGGTTGATGTCGAGGCTTCACTTGTGTGTAGTATATACGCGTAGTCACACGCCATATCGTTCCAAATATATAAATTGGAAATCGCAGCGAGCAACTGCGCATGCGCCGTCAATCATTATATAATCATATAATTCACTGAACTTTCAAAATCCTGTTGAGAATTCAATATACCTATCACAAATACATATTACGGTATATATAATTAGAGTCCACGACAAAACACATTCATTCGTACTTAGAATTTGTATCGGAACGGTGTTCTTTATCGTTTTTTCCCCGCACAGATCCGCATCCGCATCGATGCCCATTTATTATTAACATATGTATATTTATTGTTATAACATCAATGAAAATAACGCTTGTGGAATGATTTTGTACGTACAATTATCTGATATGTAAGGTTCAAATAAATAAATTATGTAAGTATTATCGAGTATTATCACCATTAAGTTTTGCAAAAAAAAAAAAAATGGCGCCAAACGAAATATCCCAGGAGTAAAAAATGATGTGCAATTATGCATACAAATAAAATTGTATGAAAATTTACAATTGAAAAGGGGATATTTTACGCACAAAAGTTGACGAAAATTATGCACAATTATGCATAAAATTAAACATTAAATAGTATGAAAAGTAAAGATGAAAAAGACATATTGTGCACAAAAAATGATGAAAGATGTGCACTATTGTGCATAAAAGTAAAATTAGATAAAAAATTAATAATGAAGTTTTGTGTGCAAAAAATGATGCATAATTGCGCACAAAACTTTATACACACCCTAATTTGCATATTAAAGGAGAACAGACACGGTTTACGATAAACCGTGTGTAAGAAGTGTTTGGGTCCCTGATAACGATGGGACCAAGGATACAAGGATACAATATACCGTACGGTATATTGTATCCTTGATGGGACAATCGAAAATCCTGAGAAAAAAAGAGTAAACAAAGTTATAAGCGTTTTACCGAATTTGCCATTGGCGAGCAGCTTGCGAGCGGCTGCGAGAATAGCGAACAATACTTGCAGCCGCTTGCAACCCGATGCCGTTTCCATGGCAACGCTTTGCGCGCGCTATTCCATAAAACGCTTATAACTTTGTTTACTCTTTTTTTCTCAGGATTTTCGACTGTCCCACCGTTATCAGGGACCCAAACACTACTTACACACGGATTATCGTATTTTACATGGCCGTAGGAAGAGGGGGGGCCGGGGGGGCCATGGCCCCCCCAACTTTTGGCTGTCCCGTTT
>JAQIWR010001500.1:0-13570 GCA_034695945.1 Glomeris hexasticha
TGGGGAAAACAATACAATCCAACGCCGAACCGACATCGCACACATAATTAACTATAAACGCGTTTGCAAGTGCAGTTTAAAACTTGCACTTTTCAATGCAACGCGCCCTAAAGCAATTTACAAATTCGGGGATTCCAGTGTATAATGTCAGGTCATGGGACATAAATATTAAAGACATTTTCCTTATTCTACCACAACATTTTGGAATCCCTACCATACATTTAACATGTCTTACTTTGTGTGACGAGTGGTTACGAGTCCACTGCCTTATAATGTCTAAGATGCATTATAGAATTACAAAGTACAGTTTTCCCCAAGTGCATTTGAGTGAACACACTTGAAGATGTTATTGGCGAGAGCATGGAGTGGCGCGAAGTACTTTGTGACCGCAACATCTGTAGAATGAGCAGGAGATGGTCCAGCTGACACAATGCATTGTGTTACAACCATCCTGGATAGGAAAAAATATTTTGATGCGCCCGTTGCATGGAGATACAGCTACTGTTGAAGTGACACGAGCGTGATTCCTGTCGCAAAATTACGCGATACTGCAATGCACCCAACCACGTGCACCTCTGTAACTGGAAGTCCAAGGGAAATGCGAGAAACAACTTTCAGTTTAAACTATAGTTGTAGTATTTAAAAATTGATTAAATGTCTGCACTAATAAACCTCCATGCTCTGACAGACATTCAATGCAACTATTTTATGTTTTTATTTGTCCCACAACTTCTATAAACTATTACTACATACTGTACGTAGCCAGTCAATTAACAGTCGTTACGCTGTAGACGTTTGTAGACTATTTGTCTATGGCACATCCTATTCATTTGAAAGGAGGTGCGGTGGTCGACTCGTGATTTCCCCATTCACACCTTGTCTCTCCAAACAAATAACTTCTCTAAACTACAGTCATTCTCAACTGAAGTTGAAGTTATTTCCTGATTGGCTGTTGCCGTGTAACAGCGACCCTCCCCAAAGAAAGTACTAGTTCCTTGGTTTTTGACTGGATTTACTTGAAAATAAACACTGAATAATCTCCAGCACTCTTATATTTGATTGTATGCATATGTTGTAAAAATATGCCAGAACTTGGAGCTCATACAAACATGCATTTGTAAGATTTTGTCAACAAGCAATAGTAACAGGCAAAAATCGTGAAAGGGCGCTTTGGACAGCGGAGTTGAGCAAAAAACTATCCTTGCACGTTTGTGATAAGGCTTGGTGACGAACATATTAAATAAACATTCTTCACAAAGGTACTTTTAAAATGAATGAATGGAGTTATGAATTGTAGTTACCGCTTCTATCCTTGAAATGGGAGGAGCCCTACTTTGACACGTGCTGTAGGAGGAAATTGGCTCCTCCCCTTCCAGGGATAGAAGCAGTAACTGGGTAGAGTGGTGTTGGCGTAATTACTAGTGGATTCAATGCAGCGACATGTTCCGACACGTGAATGTCATCTTCGGGGTAATAATGAGAACAATCTTCAGTAGGTGGGAAACAAGATAGGAAAATAATTACAACGTAACTGGGGTTAGCTGTTCTATAATGGTCATAAGGTTGGAGACGGATGATTGACCAGTGTTGATTTGCAAGTACCTAGAAGTATAGTGAGGATGCCGGGGATGAAGACGAACCCTCGACAAGGTCCAGACCTACCGGCTAACGCGCGTAACCGTGTCCCAAAAAAACCCAAGTGTTCGTTGCCAACGTACGAGCTGACATGGAGTGGTTTTTTGTTTTTTGTTTTTGTGTTCGATGATGGTGTCAGCGTGGGAAATTCCAGCAGCAAATGACAAACCTGGTGAAGATGAACACTCCGGCAGCGGTGATGCAGGCCAGCAAGAAAGCCTTCAAGAAAGTTCCAAAGAGGCTCAGTTCCGCCATTCGGTCACTGACAATGCTCAAGGGGGTTGGGATGGCCATGGCATCAGGTACGGCATAAAAAGATTGGGGCATGTCGAGGGTTCCTCTCATTCCCGGACTCCTCTTTTCTGTCTTTACCCTTTTGTAACTTTTGAAACGGTACGTGTTTGTGTTACGCCTCAAACAGCGGTCCTGGCAGCCGGGGCACCCGAAATAGCACCGTTTATGGCCGACGAATGTCTCATGTCGATTCCAGACACGGAGTCCATAGACTACACGCTGCAGGAATACCTGAACTTCACGAGAAAGATACAGAACGTGGTGGAACGTCTGAACGCCGCAGGTAGGAACACGACGAGTCGATGCGCAGTCGCGTGGTAGATCGCGAGAGAATATTAACCCGCGAACAGGTGACGTGGTTGCAGATAAGAACGGCAAGTGGAACCCGCACAGAGTCGAGTTGGCCCTGTGGACCCGTTACGTCGTAACCGAACTCAACCCGACACTTTTGGAGTCGATACCGAGGGACGAGACCGAAGAGCCTTCGTCGGCTACCATCATCAATGGCGATCTGGAGGATTCGGTGAGTTACGTTGGCGCGGGTAGCCGCTGGTAACTTCGCCGCGTAATGTCTCGGGTTTTAGGTTTAGTACCACTTGGGGCGAAGACTGGGGGAATTCATATTGTTAAAAATTCAGGGAAAGCTCGGGGAATGATTTGCCAAAAAAATCCTGAAACCTGGAAAATTCGGGGATATTCATTCATATAACTGTTTTACCCTTCACAACGATTTTTTAAAATTTGAAACCCCAACATAAAAATGGATAATGTTTTCCCCCTCTCCAAGTAATGGTGCTCTACAACTTTCTAATAGACCGGATGTGGGCGTGCCAGTAGGAGCGGTAGCGGCTAGTAGAGCCAGCTTTACAATTTGGTAGTCAACAATGGCCGCATGCATTCGTTTTCAGGGCTATTTTCGGTAGATGCAATCGAAGTTCCCTACACTTTCTTTGTTTGTAATGTTTTTCCTTGCGCAAGACTTGTAATGAACGTTTCCAATAAGGTAAAATAATCAGTTTGATTTATTTTTGCACAAAATTAATACCTAAGCTTTTTTAATGTTTCAAATGCAGCAAGTTTCGCGATAGGCTGTAAATCTGGCTGCGATTTCAGATTGAAAGTTACATAAAATACTGTAATTTTACATGAAGTTCTAATATGTACCGGCCTAAAATAAAATTATATGTAGTAAAAAAACACACTCCTGAATGTCCCTTCTAACCCTACGCCAAGATCCACGATTAAGTTGTAATTGCTATTTGAGAAATAAAATAAAGTCGGATACTTTTTGGACAGCCCTCGTACATAGCACACACAGGTTCGATACAGATTAAAACGATTTGCAAATAAAAACAATTAATATGCGTAGTTTAAAATAATAATCTTATGGTAAAGTAAAAAACTTATTTACCTTTTGTATATATCGTCTTGGGCAAATACAGAAATTAACAACGATTGTACGTCGATTTCGATCTCAACTCATAGCGATGCATGACTAACGTGACCGTATCGACTACCAAGGGATCATTTCCATATTACGTCATCACATTTAGGGAGGGAGGGGGCCAAGTAAATGATGACAATTGGTGACTAAGGGGAAGGGGGGGGGGGTTAGGCACTTGATGATGTAAGCACTGACATGTGCGAATGTTGTAGCCGACTGAAGAAATTTCAGAATGAAGAAACTGGACAGATTGGGTTGGTGAAGATGCGCTTGAAGCATGGTTATTGTAATGAAATCTATACAGATTAATTGAAAACAGAAATTCATTACCTCCACAGAAATTTGTGATAAAATGAAATGTAATTTTATTTTAAGATCTCATTTTCTACGAAGCACCCAATGCAAACATTAAAAGGCGCTGACAGAATATTGCCATATATATTTATTTAAATTAGTTCCGTCTTGGAGGGGGGTCTAACAATTATATGATGATGTAATAAAGGGGGAGGGGGTCTAGTGTCAAATGACGATTGCTGACAATAGGGGGGGAGAGGGTCCAAAATCCAAGGAAAATGTGATGACGTAATATGGGAATGATCCCTATACAAGTTAATTTGATGTTCCACTGACCGTGGAAAATGACTCCTCATCGTGGAATTTGAAGCTGGAGCCGGTATCCTGATATGAAGAATTGAATGTAGATTAGAATATTCTTTACAGTATACAATGGTATACAAGTTATTTTGATATTCCACTGACCATGGAAAATGACTCCTCATCGTGGAATTTGAAGCTGGAGCTGGTATCCTCTTTGTGTGTGCATTTCCAGACAGGTTTGCCCCAACCGTTCATAATACCATATAGCCCTTCAACATTCACTTGACCTTGCTTCAGAAGCTGAATGTAACGGTTTTCAATCTTGTTCCATTCAACATAGATGGAGAGCTGTGCAGAAAAATGTAATTTAATCACATTTACATAATTTCAAATACACAGAAGTGCACTAAAACCAGATACTTACCGCAGTGCTGCAGAATGGATTGGGTTCAACAGTCACATCGTATGTCTGATAGTGGAAATGTGGAGTAGCCCACCAGAAAAACACAGATGATAACCACCCTTGCTTTTTAATGTGGTCCATCGCTGAAGCTTGATCTTGCCAAAACAAGTCACTCTTGATACGCAGTTTGGCAGGGAATCCAAGTGTAGTTGGGTTCAGATCATGCTTGTACTAAATAACAGTAACTATCAGTTAACAAATGACCAAAGTGACCTGGCAGACTGCATCATATTTTACCTCATCCAAGGGAAATTTGGTGATTATTGGCTTTGCGAACGTTGAATATGATTCAAATGTATTATATGGTCTTGCTGTTGTTAATGGAGTAACATCATAGTGGAAGAGTTTAACTTCATGGTTGCCTTGGAGATAAGGAGCTGGCTTCACAAAGTAGAGGAATTTCATGTTTACAAGGTCTGCAGTTATGTTAGAGACGACTGGCAACATTGCATGTCCCCCGGCAGAGATTGCTGCTGCTAGGTAATTCTCAGTGATTGGATTGTACACTCCAAGACGTCCAGTAACTCTCATGGTGAACCTGTAAAAGGAGTTTCCCTTGTATTAAGTCATTTTTCATGTAAATATGAAATTGGTTTTGCCTATATATGTGTGACTTACGAGGGGGCAAGTGCTACATGGAAGGTCAAAGGCTTGACGTCTGCTAGTGACTTTGGTACAGCAGATGAATAATATTGTCCACGTATTTTTGCGTTCACATCAAGCACGAAGGGTGCTGAAAGTTCGGCATGGATAGGGATACCCACTGCACTGGGATAAATGTAGGTAACATCACCGAAGTATCCAGTCTTCTGATATGACATTTTCAGTTCTTTCTGGAAGATTTCGTAGATGTATTTTTGAAGGATACCTGCCAAGGAAATTCTCGGTCAAAATTTGACAGTTAGATAAGTGAATTCCAAAGAATGGATTTTATATACCTGATTCCCACGATTTAACTAATGATTTGCCATCAAAATTGACCATGCGGTTCATGTGAGAAAGGAATTTAACCCATAGACTAATTTTCAGCTTGTCTTTTTCCCTGGGCTCCAGTTCAAGCTGTGATAGAAAGTTTAGAATGATGTGTTAATAATGTATTACTAACAACAGTAATAGTAATACTGGCATTTAACCTTTTCCCGAATATCATGAGGTCCCTGTGGTGTGTCCAACACATTGCCTTGAATGATATCAGACAATTTTCGACCAGTAAAAACTGCTGAATCAGGGCCATATAATCTTTGAATAATTGTTTCGACTCCTTGCATGTGTAATGCAAACTAGAAATAAAAATTCCTTTCTGTTATAATCTGTCAAATATTTCGTGATAGTAAATCCACAAACCTCAAGTGGTTGCTGTGAATATCCACTAATAGTTCGGTTAAATTCCACATACAAGCTTCTTGGCAATGTTGTTTTATTATTTGCCACCAATGCAAGTTTCAACATGCTTCCCAGTCCCATGTCCTCTGTATCAATAATTAATGTTATCAGTCGACTTAAATATAGTTTCATTTCAATATGTAAATTGATATATCCAAAATCCATACCAATGTAATTGCTATATATCTTCGTCCAGGAACCAAAAATTCCCAAATTGGATTCCTCAGCAACTGATTTAGCATAAGTTGCATGAGCAGCACTGTGAAATACGAGCGTGTTTTTTTAATTGCCATAATCATTACATTCCAGAGCTTGAGTATGTTTTAGACTTGGTTTTAGAGATCTAACACCATGTTATAAGCATTACAAAGTGTCCCAAAACAGTTTAGAACACTATATTAAAGGTTTGAACAAGTTTTAGAGCTCTAACACCGTGCTATAAGCATTATAAGGGCTCCAACAGTTTAGAAAAAACACAATTTCCAGGGCTTCAACCTAGTTAATTAAAGCTGCTGCACACATCTTATGAATAATGAGAGAGTACAAAGTAATGCAATTGACTTACTCTTCTTTGGTGCATGGATGCGTGGAGTTTGCTAGTTCAGCAAGTGTTGTGTACATGAAGTTGCCCACCTGCTGATCAGGTTCCACCGAAATCCATGCGGCATACTTGCTTTGGAAGTGTTTAACGGTATCTGCACGTTTAATTATTGTAACTGCTGCAATTCGGATCACTGTTGATAGGTTGGTATTGGCAAAGATTGGATTGACAATATCCAAGGTCTGGTGACAAATGATTTTTTTTATTTAAATACTGATTCCGAACATTCAATTGAATGAGATTTGTAATTTTAGTTGCTACCTTTTCGCTGTCTTCGTAGACCGACTCAGAAAGGGCATAAATTGCCAATACTCGCAATCGTTCAGGTAGGTCTATTTCACCGATGACGTAAGGCATAAGTACCTCTATGACGTGCTTATTAGTAATTAAACCCAATGATTGCAGCAGAACGCTTTTCTTCCATTTTTCTGTTACTGAACTCAATTCACTAGCGATTTCCTAAAGTGATAAACGCAAATGCTGTACAGTTGCAGACAACTTCCTGTAACCAGAACCTCCCCTTCCTACCCTCCACCACCGACTGATATTATATACCATTGCATGTATTGCCCTTGCAACAAGCATAATTATAATACAATAAAGATTTACTGATACGACTATATACCTGAATAAGTTTCTGTCCTTGATCATCAGTGCAGTAATCCTCCACATCGGGGCTTTCTGGCTTCACTGTTTCATCAGGGCCACAACCCATATCAATAAGACTTGCGGATGCAAGCGAAGCTGTTGTATACAATTGGCTGCTAACTTTGGCAGCTTCACTTTTTAGTATTTTCTAAAATATTACAAAATTAAGCTAAGCATCTATGCGCATCTATCATACTCTTAATTCTTATAGAAGAGCACCAACATAAAAGTGTATAGTTACCAAAAATTCTTCGATGTAAGCTGCAGCTGGGACACGGATATGTAGAGGGATGGCCATCACAATCTGGTTGGCTTCTTCTCCTTTTATTTCCTGTTGTACAATTTTCTCTATCCATAATGTCACTGCAGGTGGTGTTCCGGACATCAGTAATGTATCTCGGAATACGTTCCTGTCATTTTAAAACAATATAAATACAGAGAAAGGTATTATAAATTAAGAACTATATTAGCAGTATATTATTCAAGTTCGTACTAACCATCTGATGCGTTCCAGGCTGTCTTCTTCGTCTTGACTTCCCCGGTAATAAGTATCATAAATTGGTTTAATGTCATCAACAGAGCATGTACTGAAAGCTGTGGCTAGCAATGATGATTTTTCCAAAGCAATTGAATTGCCAGTTTTCCTATCTTTAATAATAACAGCCGTTTCTGTGATCAATTGGTGAATCTGGAACCACAATTGCGTAATTGTTACTACCTATAGTTTTTTTTTTGTTATTTCCAATAGTTTGAACATTGTGAACATGCCTTTTCTGTTGCACAAGGAACTAATTTCAAGATGTATGGCACTGGTCTTTTATATAGGTCTTCTTTGGTCAGCTGTTTTTTTGGTGTAAGGCCAGGGAACTGATAATCTAGACTATAGTATGATTTCACTTGTCCTGGGGATTGTATATTTCCTTGTAATGGGCTTTGTCGTACCAGTTGGAGGATTTGGCTGTGCAAAAGACACAAATTACATGAGATATAGAGCTGATTGTGTTTGTTCGAGGAAGCATGCAGCTGTTGAAGTTACCTGTGATTAGTGCTAAGTTGGTTGTGTTCAGCTGTGAGAAGTGTGAAGAGTGTCTCACTGCGACTTTCAATGCGCTCAATGAGATAGTTGCCACTTTGTTCGTCTTCAACGATGTCATATTCGGTAATTTTAATTGTGTTAAGGAAGTCCTAACAGACATGTTGAATGTCAAGATAACAATGCAGCAAATAGGTTATAGACATATATGATGCAAACTCACCAGGTCATCTTCATCACAGTCTGTACAGGTGTTCGGAACATGAGTGGTACGTAACCAATCAACATAATCATCATCATCACAGTCCTCAAAGGTTTTAGTGACTGTTACATTGACTACTTTTGCTCTGGAGTTTCCTGGCCATGGTTCAGATTGTACAACATAGAGACCTGGACATTTGCCCTCTATGCCATCCTGAAAGATAGTGGTATACTTTATAGTACTGGAAAAATATTTTACTGTCATATTATTACACCACGATTATTTAATGGAAGGCAACAGTGAAACTGAATAATTAAGTATGCAGCTACAAATACAAAAAACATATATTGTTACAAATGGAAACTAAATTATAAAAACTAGTGCTGAAATGTAACTAAATGAGCATGAATGTAATTTAAAGTTGAAGTTACATTGCATTTTTCACCTAGCTCAATGATTTTTACGCAAAATGAGACAAAGTTTTCTCAGTTATTAGTTTAAATAAGTTGCTTGATAGCAAGTTGGTAATCATAGACAAACATAACTTAATTACCCCAATCCAAAAATGGTCATACGTACGTACTGCCAAACTCTAAGTAGTAATAATTTTTACTAATTATCTCACATTTAGTTGCAGCATTTGCTTTCTTCAGCTATTTAATTTTCTTTGTTTAGGTTACGTTCGCTAAGTTTCATCATGGTACTTTGCAAAACCTTTGTCAATGAATGAATGCATGGTGTGATTATAAATCAACTTACGTCTGTGGAGTTATAGACTGGAAGTTCAATAATGGTATTGTCTCGGTTGCGATTTACTTGAGGTCTGAATTGGAATTGATGAGGTGTTTCTGTTTCATCAGGGTAAACAGAGTATGGTTTATAGGAAGGTCGCCGTATAATCGGCGTTAGGCTAGCTTGAACTGATCCAGGAGGTGGAAGATGTATATTTAACAGTGTCAGAGCACCTAATTTGATGTTGGTTACATATACTGGCTCATCAGATGCTACTACGATTTCATCTATCTGCAAATTCCCACAGCAACATCATGCAATTAATTAACAACTATATTTTTACAATTCACAGTCATTTAAGACAATTGTCTTAAAATATAATATATATGTATTTTTTTATTTACTATTCCGTTGGTTGTTATAACTTTGGTTACACCACTGAAGTATTTTTGCAGCTCCCCAATGCTATTGTACTTGAATGGCACTTCTCCAATAGCGACTGTAGGAAGTTTCATGTTGATTTCACCAACTTGAAAGTTGTTGAACTATTTCGTTAAAAAACGAATTGATGATATCAACGTTAATAAGAATATAATTAGGTACTGTGAAGTGCTACCAGTGTTCGGAATATTTCAACCAACCTCAATGTTGAGCACATTTTCCAAGGCTTTGATGACTACATTACTTTTGAATCCTACTCCAGAGTATTGTTCATCAATTGTTTGTATGCCAGACAAAACCTGAGCTTCATACAGATACTCGTATTCCGTATTTGGGGGCAGCACTGTATTTTGTAAAATAATTCTCAGGATTCTAAACACAACACTTCATGCAATATTTGCAACAAATTCGGAAATAAGAATAAACTCAGTTGAAGCTCTTGTGATTCTCAGGATTTCCTATCATTTCTATAAGTTAAAGTATGTTCACCATTTCAGCTTCACCCCCTGGCAGAAGTATTAATTTCAAATTAACACCTTATACAGGACAAAAAAAATCATATTTCTATAAATATTATACTTATTGTATTATCATAACAATATTTAGCCTATAATACAAAGTATAAGCACAAATTCATCAATTAACCAAATATATGCCATTTAAATAAACTGGACAATCGGATTCACAATATCAATATCAATTAAAAGTTGCAACATACAGTATATACATAGCAAAACTGCAAATTTATTTAATAACCTTTTCAGCTTTGATAATGCTCTATATAGAGTAAACCCTAGTTAATGGTTTTGTAAACTCTTAAGATAGTATTTATTATAAGTCATTATTGATTGATATATCCAAAATTGGAAACCATATATTAACACACATACTTGAGCAATAATGATGTATGCAATGTAATATTTAATTGCATCCTAATAATTAAAAATTGTGTTTCTTTCTGTGTAAATCTGGGAATACAGCTAAGTTAATAATTGTAAAATATGGTTGTATGTACTTGGATATAAAATATATACATATGGCTTTTCAGTTAAGCTATTGCTATAAGTTAAAACAAAATATATTTATTTTGAAGCTTATAGTAAAAAATCCATACTTGTCAGATTACAATAAGAATTTAACATCTGAGAATATACTTCATTTCCGGGTTCTAGTAAATGATAGAAAATTGTTCACTGACACTGCCAAGCCTCGTTCACCCCCACTGTAAGAAAATATTATAATGGTTATTAGTATATTTGCTGAATAATACATATCATATATAGTGGGATATTGGAATTTCCCAAATTTTCCCATTGGTTTACCACAAGCGGCGATTACTACAATCGCGAAGAACAGCCTCATGATTCAGATATTTTCAACAGCTGAATTGAGCCACATGTTCAAGTACACCATGCTTTTATAAGCGGGTAAAAAGTGACCCTAGTACATATTGCCAACGATTCGTTTGTGAATGCCATATCAGCTTTGTAACCATCATTGTAAAACAATGCTTTGTTTTGAGACAAAGTCGAAGAGTGCGTTGCTGGGTCATGCCATGTGTATAGAAATTCTACTAGCTTAAATTATCAAGGATATAACTTTAAAACATTGGCGGTCATCTTGAAAATATTGGTTTCCTTGCTTTGCTTCACGATCCAATTTTCTTTCCAGATTTATCAAACAGGCATATTAAAAGATTTCCATTTATATGTTTATTTTTTAAAACAGTAATCCTACGTAAAACTAACATTTTCATTTCATAGGATAAATGGTCCTTGATGTGGCAGACAAAGCATTACTAAAATTGCATGTTCACTTTAATTTAAAACTCTTTTCATGTCTTTTATTTGGGTAATTGCCTAACTTTATATAGTTATCGTTCTCCTCTAAACTACAACACCATAGCCTTCTCTTAAACCATACAAAAATCAATCCAATATTGTAAGGATGAAACTTGTAACAATCCTTGTCCGTAAGGGGGTTGATTACAAACGATCGCGAAAATAAACACGCACCTCGGATACAATAAATATATTCCTTTATTAGTGCATATCTCTTTTATATAAGGAGATGACTATCCGGCAACAATCGCCTATAGTAAGGGGGGGTGGCTAGGTTCGCGCAAAGAGAGGAGCCAAAGTTAAAGCTCAGTCTCTCGAGCGAGCCATGCGCCGACTGTCTGAAGCTTGGTCGAGTCGCTCTTTATATAGTGGTGGGCGAGTCCACTTCGCATAGGCGAGGGACTGAAGCCAACCGCTAGTTGGCTAATAGTTGAAGTGCCGACGCCTATATAACGGCGATTCAACTGCGGGAGTTCGCATCAGCGAATCCTTATTAGCCGTGTGGCAATTAGACGCTCGTCAAGTCATAATTGCCAATTAGCGTAAACACATTTTTACGTGTGTGGGAGGGAAATTAGTTAAAGGCGGCGGTGGTTCGCACCGGGCTGTTACACCCCCCCCCTAAAAGAGTGGAGAACCGTAGCTGTCAAAGCAGTTGAACACAGAACAGTAAATTTAATCAAAACATCCAGCGAGGAAAAACCAACACAGAGCAATGACGGACCGCAACTTCCCGAACATCAGACGGTGTAAGTAGTTTTTTATCTAAGTACAACTCGCATACCAAAGAAGTAAAGTTGGATCAAACAGCTGGGTAGTGGCGACAGAGGACTCAGCCAGGTCGGCGAGCCACTGATCGTCCTCCTCCAGACTGGTTTCAGCACACGTGTCATCCGATTCCTCGGTCAGGAACGCTGCTGCAGCATCCATGACGACTGCATCCCCTTCATCCGTTTCCATGGACTCTGGGGAGCTATAGGTGTTTGGTACGGTTGGCGGACAGGCAACCGCCGGTTGTATCAAGCCTACTGCGGGGCATGGTGTCAGGAAGTCGATTGGCTCCATCGACGTACCTGAACTGGACTGACTGCCGTCACAGCCCAACACCATCAAGTCAACGGCCGCCCCATCGACTTGTGTCTCACCCAGCCAAAGATCTCCAACCGGTCATTGCGGCATCGGGGGAACAGCAATCGTGACTCCGAAGGCACGAGAGGCTTCTTGCAAGAATGCCGTCAACCTCAAGTGATCGGCGAGGCCGCCCTGACCAACACTGCTAGTCTCCAGAACCTGCCGGATCTGGGAGCCGAGATCTTCGGGGGTTTGCTCAACCTCCGAGCCCGTGAACGGGCAAGGTGGAGTCGGCCTGAGTTCCTCCCACTTGTTCAGGCGAACTGGCCGATTAATCCACCTACTTGCCACCATGGGCAAAGGGTCGGTCTGGTGGATCGAACCTGAGGAATGGGAGAACCATCCAACTGAGTTCGTGGCACCCCCGATTCCCTGCAGCTCGTCATCGGCACCGCCTGCACCTCTTCATCCCTGACAAGTATATTTGGCAGGCGTGCACCAACGTTCGGATGCACTTTCCCTATGGCTGCGCGCTGAGTTGCATTCTTTGTGTAAAACGGGTTGAACATATGCTTTCGCTCTTCTGCCTGCCGTGCCCTCTTCGCAGAAGGAACTGCGGATGAGGGTCTTTGTTGTTTTGACCGAGGGGCGCCCATCGCTTCGGCCGGGACATTCGCGGAACGGCGCCACGATGCCCGAGATGTTGTGGACGACTGACGGCTACCTCGATTCCCTTTCCCTTGAGACCGCGGCCGAAGAGACTCATCCGACCGCACTGAGAGGGCCGACAGAGTTCGAAGGTCCGGGTAACTTGGTTCAGAGTCTTCAGGCACCGTAGGATCATCAGTCCACCAAGGCACTGATTCCTTTTCCGTCATCTGGGGAGGAAGAGCAGGACAGACAGCATCATACGTAGGTACCACCAACGACACCGCAACAGCAGGCGTTGGTTTGGCTTTCCTCGGTTTTGGACGAGGATCGTCTAGCGGTTCAGTGGGCTCACCACCCCTGATGGACCGCGTCTTCGACGGTATCTTTTTGCGAGGTTTTGGCACAGGCGCGACTGCAACCGGCACGGTCGTCGCATGAGCACTGGCCTCCATCTCGCTCTCGCTAGCAACGTGGGCAACGTCGCTTGCTGTCTCCGTATCCATCATATCTTCCTCCAGCACAACTGGTTTGGGA
>JAQIWR010001501.1:0-13569 GCA_034695945.1 Glomeris hexasticha
CCTATCTCAACTTTCTATAGTTTTTTATTGTGCACAACATATAATTTTTTTGTTATATCGGTTACTGTCCCTTTAAGCTGTTAGTTACCACGCGAACTACAAGTTTGTAATTGGATGGGGTCTTTTCCGATTTGTATAGTCTCCAAATTAGAATATCTATGACCTTGAAGATGGGACATGCAAAGTCACATTTGGTGACACATAAAGCACCCCTATGGGGTAGTAGGCCTATACTTACACAGTGAACTGAACACCGTTCTATAATTATTTGCAGTAAAGAATCAATTAATAGGACGCCTGTTCAATACTTTTGGGATAGCTTGATGCTTAGTTGAATTACTGTAGGCCTAAGTATCAGTTTGGACAGGCATAATTACTGCAAAGCAGTGCTGTTCTGCACTGTACAGACAGTACTCGAGTTTATATCAATCAGTAGGTGATGCAGAACTATAAAAGCAGGTTTATAGCATACAAACTGTCACCTGATGCGATTTGCAAATGTTTACTGTTGACAACACGTTGTTGTCTGCAAAAAAACTTGTTACTATATTTAGATACAAACTAGTACTGGTACTATCTAGCCAGTGCATTCCTAAAAATTTCCTAAAACATGTTATTGATTACAGAGTCCCACGCAGAGTGAATATATCAGTTCAAACTAGTTCAAACCAGTTCAAACAAGATGGTTATGCCCATTGCTTATTCTTAGCTACATCGTGTTTATTATTCAACTGATTAGAGTCAACCTGAGGAAATATTTTGAAACATCTTTACATCACCTGTGTTATGTCCTTGAATGAGATTTATCTGGGTAAATGTGTATTTTTTTTATTGGTCTATTAAATGTGTTGAAAGATGTAGCGCAGTTTAATGTACGCATCAAAAAGCCTGAATTAAGCTTGTGATATTGCTGTGCAGGGCAATAATATGCCACTCTATAAATCAAATAACTAGCATGAATATATATAGTACCTATTTGAATGACTTTGGTGTCCCATTTGAGGACATGTGATATAATATTACAGCTCCTGTTAGAAATTATTTGCAGAAGAATAGCGCATAATTTGCAGAGGAATAAAATTTAATAGTCGCAAGACTATTAAAGTGTTTGCGACGTACTCTTATATTAACATCAGATATAAGCTTTAAGCATTGCATTGGTAGTAGTCCAGTTTTAACTCGGCAATGCAAGTTGTGATAATTTATGCCAGAAGTCATGGTCACCACTTTCACATGCATTTACGAGCAGTTTTGAACTTATCAAATCGTGCTTGAAAAATTGAATTGATTGTGTAAAAGCAGTGTTTCTATGCTGTGTTGTTTGAGTTTGTTTGCTGGGTATAGCTACTATTGAATACAAATTAATTCAAATAATTTAGTCGTTGCTCACTATTCCAGTTTAGTAACTATAAAAATTAAGAATACTATCTAACAATGAGTTAACAAACTTGCTGAATACAAATAAGTGGTGATAGAGTTGCTAAAGATTTTCTCTCTGGGAAATTTCCACTGAGTTGTATACACCAGAAGGGCATGTTGGCCTACTGTCTACATCAAATTGTGTCCTTGTTCTGATCTACAGATATCAATTCAATTTATACTGTCCAAGGGTTAAACTGCCGTACTATTATTAAAGGAGAAGTATCACCGAAAATTTTGCAGATCGGATCATTTAAGCGCCATTAAGACATATAGTACCAAGTTTCAAAATTATTGGATGAATTATGTCTGGACTAATTTATATTCTGACTATGGGCCAACATTATGGTAGATTATCATTTATCAATATGTTTTCCAAGGCTTGGGGACACGTAATCACTGTACAGCAGATGAACAGAGTGGACAAAAGTTTCACATGTTAAGTAAGAATGCATGATTCCCAGTAGGAAACTGGGTTAATACAGGGAATGTGGGATGTTTAATGTTTGTTGAACAAATCATATAAATTGGTGTTATTTATAAAAGATTGAAAGTGTTGTTATGATGTTTGTAACGTGGGAGCGAAGAAAGCTAAAGTTTCAATGCCACAGTGACCTTGATCAATTTAAGGTCATACATGTGTAAGAGTGCAGCACACGTATAAGTTAAGCAGTGAAAAAAATAAGCGATAAACTTATTCAAATGTTTGGCATTATTATTCATTGCTTGAATATAGGCGTGAAAAATATGCAGGAATTTCAGAATAAAGCGAGACTTTATACGGTTTTCTGTCCAAATTTCTTGTTGAATGAAGCATGTTGAAAATTATCATTCTTAAATTTAAATACGTGTATCCATGTTTTGCATGAGAAAATTTCGTGTTCTTGTTTCGATTCATCCTCGGTGAACATCATCTGAAGGCACACTTTTTTTGGCAATGCTTCCAATGTTCGCTGTGAATCGTTGATATCCATAAATTAATACTGGCAAGTGATTGATTTTAAGAATGATAAGACTCAGGTGTGGATGCTTTTGTTAGCATTGAGGGCCGCCTTCCAATCTTACGATTGGAGGAAGGGTTGAGCTCTTGAGTGGGTGGTTATATTCTGCCAACGCACCTTATATCTATACTATGTAGTATCTGGGTTCAAGAATTAACTAGTTCTTGTGTCATATCACTTTCAATTTGTGCATGGAGCGTGTCAAGGAAAAGTTGGTCCGCTTTGGGTAAGCCATGTCCAGTACCGAATCTATCTTCATTTAATAAGCTGATTCCATGTATTTCTTCTCTGTCCATATTTCCTGGATAGAAAAATATTTGGCATCACACCGTAAATATTTTTGACAATCACTTGTGAATAGCATTTTGAGCCTGCCATTCTGAATTGAGCAAATGAATCTCATTACTGAATATGTGCTGTTTTTTTATCAACAGATGGGTGGGGTTACAACACCACCAACTGCAACCGCTGTCATCAGTTCACCCGAGGCTTCTACAAGATGAAAAGACACCTTCTATATTGCCATTATCTTCCATTGCTACATGTCCTGGGAGAATTTTGGCCAGTCCAGAAACTCTTTCAGCTTCTGCAGCATCCGGCTGCGAATCTGCAAAAGATGCAAGGACCACTATTTCTGTCAGTGAGCATGTTGCAGTCTCCAATGGTCACGTGAGCAGGAAGAGGACGTTGGACATTGTTGATGGTGGCAGCATTGGAAGTGAAGATGGTCTTAGGTCTGAATCAGAGTAAGCTGCCTTAATCCTTATCTAAAATTCTTGCTGCAAATCCATTGTGCACCCAATTCCCTGGGCATCAAATATCATTACAATCTGTTGTCATTGTTCCGAAAACAAAGTTGGCAGTAGTTAGGAAGTATGTAGTTGGAACACGGAAGAAATATATTATAAAAACATCATAAATTATTCTGTTGAATGAGCAATCTCTAGAATAATTTAAATGCATGCATAGGTTGTTTAGGCAATTGAAGCTGCAGGGTGACTGGACAATTGAAGCATCAATTATGCAGGCTATTTGCAGGTTAATATGTTTTGCATCACCTGTGAATTACCGAAAGTTTCCACCAATGTGAAAATTGACCCTCATCGCCCCTTTATTGCTGTTTCTTGCGCAGTAATATAAAACAGTAATATGCCAGTCAGCGGGTTTTGTGTGTGCAGTGATTCTGCTTGCATCGCCAGTGTTCATGCAAGATTGCGGAATTAACAGATAATTACTTTGAAAAACAAAATTTGTGAGACATTTATTATGTGTGCAGTTTATTGTTATTACCAAGAGTTATTACTCAATAGTCACTGCAAATTTTAATGTCATTGCACTGAATTGGTTTCTGTATTCATATGATGCTTCCTAAATCATTACATGGTTAGTTTTTTATATGTAACTGAATTTTTGAACTTTATCATATAATCTAACTAAAAAAAAATCACGAACAGCTGGAGCATAAAGTTTCTACATTGGTCAACCTGTAATTATTATTGCTGACATTGTTGGGCATTGAAGAGACTGGCACTGTTTCTTGCAACAAGTGTTTGCGTGATTTCACGCCAGAAGTCATTTGCCACACACTGACGTCATAATAAAAATTCTAAATCGAAAATGAAAACTTGCAACTGTTAGCATAAAGTGAACCAAATAGAAGATATAGCACGTGAGTGACGTGGCGATTAAAGTCTGCCAATTGTTATTTCCGAAATTGACAGCCAGCTGAGACCAGAGCAAATCATCTTCCGGCCCTCGGTGATGAAGATGGACGACGGGGTGGTGCGTCTGGGTGAAATGATTCCTCTGGCCGATGGAGACCTAGAAGACGATGTGTTTGTCAAACAAAAGGACACGTAAGATGATACAAAATAGCTTGGCATTTTGCACGATTGCGTGTTCCAACTCTTCTTGCTGGAAATGACTTCTAATTTATGTTTCTTGTGTGTGATGGCAGCCGACGTCTTTCTTTCAAGGCTCAAAATATGTAAGTACTGTAATGTACAACATGCATGTGACATTCATATCACTGAGGCAAAACTGCACTGTAACAATCTATTCAACATTTCTGTTTCTTTCAATGTCAAGCATGCCTTTATTTCATTAATGTCAGGAAAATACGAGTCTGTTACTGGAATTGGAGCACACCCTTATTATTACTTCTATAATAACCACTTACTATATTTACATATAATGTACAGTGTAAGTGAAAAACATTTTTGCGTGTGCATGTTTTAAAGATTTCGGGGAAAATCCCTATTATATGAACACAACAAATCATTAACATGTTGCATGCCCACTTGGAAAACGATGAACAGGAAAATATTGCTTGTTATATACTGACCTGTGACAATGAAACTGCACTAACATTAGTAATGTTAGAGTGTCGACAAATTTCTCACATATATGAGCTTTTTTCCATTGTCAACTTCATCGCATTGTAATGACATCACGCACTTATTAAAGTCCATTGAGCATTGCCATAACTTTTTATTAAATTAAATCGTTAACGTCATTGTTTCTTCTTTGATGAAACAGTGATTCAGCTGTCCTCGTGATGAGTGCAATGTACGCAAAGCTGTTGATTGTTCTCGGAGTTGGTTTTCCAGTGTCAGAAGTGATTTCACCTTATATACCGCCTTCATTTTTCGTGGTAAGTTTCAGTTTAATGTTAATTAACGAATATTGTAATAAGGAGTCTGAACGAAATTCTTGTTTCATTGATCAGGGCTTCTACCTGTACCTGTACTCCGGCAGTATCATCTTTCTTGTTTATGCTTATTCGTTCCTGCTGCACAAAACAGGAAGTGGCATCCGATCACTGCTGTGCCGGCGGCGAAGTAAAGAGAGAAATGCATCATTGAGTTCAAAATTGGAGAACGCTATTTGTAATGATAATGTTCCAATGAAGCGAAGTCGGGTGGAAGAAGCAGGGGTCAACTGTGGTAGCTTTTATTTGCGAATGGGAGCAGTAGGTCTGTTGACATTTTGTGGCTACAATCTCACGCCATTATCATTGCCTCCCATATGTTTCATACTCATGTGTTTTTTACAAATGACAGCATTTGGAATTGGAAGTATGATCTATTCTGGGCTGGAGTTTGGACAGTTTTTCGAGCTCGACCCCAACTCAACTTGTTATTCTGTTCTAATCGCCATTACCCCTTGCACTCAAATGGCATTCACTTTCTTCCAACTTTACTTTGTCTTTATGAATTCAAAGGTATACATTTAGCTGTTAATTGCCTGGTATGTTTGGATATGAACGGATTTGAATATTGTAAATAATTAATTTTGCAGATGTGCATTTACAAGTACAAAAATGTGGCAAGGTTTGGTTTGATGCACATGGTAGCTACCAATATGTGTGTCTGGCTCTACGTTCTTGTTCAGGAGTCCAAACATGAGATCCTCAAGTTCATAGACCCTCACCATGGGAAAGGTGGTCATCACAGCCCAGCAGCAAATCACAAGACACTGACTGTCCACCATGAAGAGATGAATGCCACATTTAGTACTTCCACATTTTATATTTTCTATATTTTATAATGACTATAATCATTGTTAACATTTACCATTGCTGAGTTTTGTTTTGTGTTTTCTTTTTTTGCAAAATGTAGCTGACGTGGCATCACACAGTGAAGTATTGCACAGAGTAGCCCGTGGACTGCAGCATGCAGGCAGCAGTTTTGAATGTCGCCGTGTGAACATCATGGGTCAACTGGTGCAAGATGTGAGCCCGTTCCTATTCCCGTTCACCATTGAGTACAGCCTTATCTGCGCTGCAATCCTCTATGTTATGTGGAAGAACATTGGGCGTCACCAACATAAACGGTTGAGTTCCGAGAGCTCGGAGGCTTCAGCTCACACATCTCGAAGGCATCACTACAGCGTTGACTGCGCCCATGCCAACAAGGGCCTTTTCACAGGCATCCTTGTACTCGTGCTTGCCATAATCAGCCTCATCCTTTTTTTCGTGCTCATAAGCAATCCTGAGTACAAAGATCTGGCAGTGCTCGAAGCTCACATTTCAGAATTGGTGCTGTACTGCTTGTGCACAATCGCCTCACTGATTGCCTTGATGCAAGTGCGAGAGCTCAGATACTCAGCTCACCATTATGTTGAACTAGACAACATCCTTTTGATTGTGGCCCAAACTGGCGTTTACCTCTTTGCTATATTCTGCATAATAGGAGGTCATTTTACAATGTCACGTAACACAGCACTTGTGTTACTCACTGCACTGGCAAACCTCATCCAGGCCAGTGTGCAGACCATATTCGTGCTGGATGCGTCCAGGAGGCATGCATCAACTGCTGACCAGCTTAGAAGGAAGCCAGGCAGGGAAATGATCACATTTCTATTGGTTTGCAACTTTGCCATGTGGGCCATAAACTCGTTGGAGACACGCAGATCTGACTCAAATCCTGTTCAGCTCAATTTTGTAAGTTACTGCGAAGCTAATTTTCATCAATAAATGATGTTTTGCACCGTAGTGAGAGGGGAGGGGAGGGATTTTCTTAAATATCTCAATAAAAAGAGTGATGTAAGAGATGTTTCACCAAAGACAATATTGTGAATTACGTACTGTACTGTTTCAATTACAGGCTTGCCATATCGATGTGCTGAAAATAGAATTTTTATAGCTTGATAAGTAGCAGGTTGCACGTAGCTAACTGCTGTAATTGGAATCAATACGATATTATCATGTACTAAACAGTATATGATGCTGTTTGTGATTTTTTTAATATACATAGAATAGGGTTAAAACGTGTAACATCATTTATTGATAATAATTTATTGATTAAATTGATATAATATAATGATTTATAATGTATTTCACAGTATGGCTTCTGGGCATGGACAATCATTGCACACATAAGCACACCGTTGGCCATCTTCTTCCGCTTCCACTCAACTGTATGCCTCTGTGAGATTTGGAAGAAATTGTACAAAGTTAAGCAGGAACATGTGTGATCGTATCGCGACAAAATGTTGTACTATTTTTTTTTCCGAGCTCAATCGAGAAGAAGACAGTAATAAGCTTTGCTTGTGAAGCATGTAGTTTACTGTAAATTTTGAGACTTTGCATATACACTCGTATGCTAATGATACTGGATATATTTATCATTTTCATATTATACTATACATGCTATATGCTCTGTTCGTATAGTGACCATGCATCTTTGTACCTAAGGATTCTACGTGTAATTGGATGCTTACAAAACTTGAATGTACAATCTATATAATGTTTTGTTATTATAGTCTTCTCCGCAGAGTGATCAAAATGTTTGTGTAGCTTTCGTTTTAGGTTGACTCTTGATTATCGTTTTATATAGCCTTTAAGCATGTAAACTCAATGTCTGAGATTCGGGATAAAAGCTTGGTGACCTCACTCCTAATGAATGTTTATTTATTGGATCTGGCAGTTGGCACTTATGCCTACATGGGATGTGGACTTTGCAAATTGAAAGATGTTATTTTTGCCTTCTTCGCCAGGCCGTGATATTTAATTTGATTTTGCGACTTGTTACGAGTCTATCAAATCGATGACAAGGCAGTGTTCAAGATCAGGCCAAAAAACGAGTCTGGTTCTGGGCAGACCCATCCGGTTTGCAGAATAAAAACTTGTAAACGAAGGGGTAGGATAAATAACAATTAGCAGGTGTATGTTTGTTTATTTTGGTCAGTTTTATTATATATTAACTGGCTGTATATTGTTTCATAATGTATAGTAGCAATGCCTGTTAGTGAAATTATTCTGCCAGCATTTCACACAAATATGTTTCATTAAACACGCATACTGCTAGAGATCAAAACAACACTTGTTGCAAACATCAAACAGAAAATTGCATCGCTGTCGGTAAATCAACCACGTGATATTTGCATATAAAACACTGTAATTGAGCTAGCACAGTACATAGCAGTTAGGTTGTAGCCATTGATTCCGGATTTGTATTTAGCAGTTTCTCTATCCCCTTTCGGACTTTTTGTTGCCTGATACAGTATAATAATGTTTGATATTTAATTGTTAGTGTCAAACACGTGTCAATCAAGAAATTAATACTGTAATCCAAATTTAGACGAAAAAGTGTGCAGAAAAACTCGTAGTAAACAATTTTAAAGTACAGTTTCTCTGTTAGTTCTATCTTCATGTCTGCTATATATACAGAGCATAAGTAGCCTCCCGAAACGCTATTTTAGTGTAATACTACATTATTAAAAACCCTCGTTATAAATAAGATGTGATTTAAAATTATAAAATCTTGCATACTACATACTTATTTTTGGGGAAATTATGGCCGGGGTAGATTGAAGATCTGAGTTGACAAAGTTCAATGTTCAAATCCCTATATAAATTGAACTATAATTTCTCTTTGAAGTTAACAACGTTTATTTAAACAGGTCACACAACTGGAGGAAATATAATAATAGTGTATATATAGCGGTATTCTTGTTTAAAATTGCACTATTCTCCATGGAGAATATTCTTTAATGCCGTATCCCCCATTGGCGCAATTGATTCAACAATTAGCTATTATTTGATAGATTTTTAATGACAGCTATCTGTGAACAGTGCAGAAATTAAGAGATAGTCGCCTGCCCATCAAAGCAATTTCTGCAATTCGTTCTTTTAAAGGAGAAGAGTCAGCTAGTAGTGGCTGATGAGGGGCGACCATGATGATGACGTTGTTCGCGATTGGCCAACATCATAATAACTACGATTATAGTCTCCCTGACTGAATGTTATGCAACTATAGGCACTGAGCTAGCAAAAAGGGAGAGCAAAGAAGGAAAGACTTATTACAAGAAACATGTCATCCACTAGCTGCTCAGATTCTGCAGTCGTAGACCACATTTCGGATTCGGATTTTGACGATGGGTAAGTTATATATAGTTATTTAGGGAAGTAGCGAACATATAATTATGTGTTGGATGCATTAAAGTAAATGTGTAACACACGCGAATTTTACTAGGAGACCGCAACATCATTTGTAAAATTTTATTGGTTTACATTAACCTCGCCTATAGTGTTTTAAAATAGCTTAATTGCAGCTAACGCAATCTGCAGGCTCATGAAGTAGCTGACTTAAGGGTTATAGACAGATATATATGGAAAGCATTTATAGAAACTGAACATTATACCATGGGCAGGCTAACGATTTGCACTTCTTTCTCTGATGATAGGTCTTCCAGGAGCACTTCATCAGTGGATGGTGGACTTTTGGAAACCCCTTCGGTTGTTATCGATGAGGACCCACAAAAACTTAATGGACTTATACAACCAATGGACAATAACGTTGCTAAACACAATACGGACCGGTGAGAGAACCTCTGTCTTCATCTGTAGAATATAGTATTACAGAAATATTTTCGCATTTATTAATTAATACAGATTAATCTTTTTGCGCCACTGTGCTAAAAGAAGCCAGTTCCTGCAATAACTTTTTGGAAATGCAATAAAATTGGTACCCTATCAATTATGCTGTATTTAAATCAATGGTTCAATGGCATTATTTTCAGTAAGCATTATTTATGCAAATGCATATTGTGTAAGTCAGACCTATAGTTATTTAGAAGCATCACAGTATTTAGCAACAGTTATTATTTTATCAGGAAACTATGCCTTTATATTGAAAATTATTACATTTAATTTTAATGTTAATACTATTGACCATAATATGGTGCAGCAGCTTCTACATTATAGACAACCACTATCAATGGCAATTAATCTTTAATTTCTCTTTCTTCATTTTATGTCGTCATAACTGTATTTAATATTAAGTATTTCAAACAATGTCCCATGCAAGTTAATGTCATTTGGTTTCATAACGGAATGTGGAGCTATATATTACACTTGAAATTTTGGCATTAATTTGTAGATTTTTGGTAATCTGCACTATCAATGGGAAATAAGCATAAAGGTATTTTGTGATGGAAATACCAACTTTCATCCTAATTGCTGCTGGGCAGATGAAGAAGCCAGGAATGCGCCTGCATGTGATATTTAACATGTTCCAAATTGCATTCAATTCAGGTGCATGGGAGCTCATTTTCCTCCTGGGCATCCAAGATGACTGTTGGAATCATTACCATTATTATTATATTAATTGTCTGAAGAATTGGCTTTGCCAGGATGAATCAACAACAGTTTGGCTGTTAAATATATGAAACATATAAAGGGGTATATTGAGGACATGTACAATGTACGAGTAAAAAGTACATAGTACAACAGTAATGACGACCTTCATGAATTTAGTGTTTACATTGCTTGTTCCGCTTGGATTTAGTTCCAGGGACGATGACCTTGTCATACTGAGTGCCTTATACGCAAAATTAGTGGTTGTGCTTGGAGTTGCTCTACCACTAGCTGAAGTCCTCAGTCCTACAATTCCAGCTGCTTTCTATACGGTAAGTCACATAGTACATACTTCACTATCATGGCATATGCATGCTCCCCAAGTTGAATTACATATTGGGGCAGCAAAGTAATATCGCATAAACTAAACGGAAATGTAGTGCAGAAGGAGGAAAGTTTGGGAGGAGGGTCTTCTCTCATGGAAGCGTGACCCTGCCTATTGTGAGGGTGGAAACTTCGGCAGGGGAGTTGGCTCATTGTGGCATGCTATTTTGTTCCAATAAAAAAACGGCACGCAAGTGCAGGTCTTCTGTGAAATGTTGTTCGTGATGCCAAAGAGACAAGGTGGGATAAATGCTCAAGTAACGTCACGAGAGCATTGCGAATATTATGCTGGAATATAGTACAATGAATAAAGCGACGCATGAAAATTAACTCGGTTTCTATAGCACAAGATAACGTCTGCAATACTATGCAAGATAGTATGGTGGTATGTTGCATTCTGTAAAGCATGCAGCACTTCCACCACCCAATGAATCACAATTACAACCCTTCCAAAATCCCTCCTTATGCTTGATCAAACTATGTTGATTTTGAAATATGCTGTTGGTTTTAATCGTCAGGGATTCTATCTGTTCCTCTACTGTGGGAGCATCATCTTCTTGATTTATGCCTATGTATTTCTACGCAATCGCAACGAAAGTTGGGCTGTTCACTTCCGATGGCTGTTTGCAAGGAAGTCTCCACCAAAGGAACCAGATCATTCGGACGAGGCAAAAGCAAAGTCAGATGTTGAAGGGGTTCCATCTTTAAATGTAGAAAACCGCGGTGTACCTGTTGTCCATCGCCCAGAAAACAATTGCGGAAGCTTCTATCTTCGTGTTGGTGCCATAGGTATACAAATGTATTTCAATGATTTTCTTTATTGATCTTATGTACTATACCTTATTATACAGTACTAATACGTTTTTAGCTTTCGGGATTGGAAGCATGATCTACTCTGGACTAGAATTCGTACGGTTCCTTGAGATGGATCCTCATAGCAGTTGTTACAATATCCTCAATGCTTTGGACCCGATAGCCCGGATGGCGTTCACATTTGCTCAGTTATATTTTATATTCCTCAACTCCAAGGTATCGATTATATTATATTTCGCTGCAAATATCACAGAGGCTGTTCGAATATTATGTATCTGTTATATGTAATATTCGAACAGCCCCTGATGTACATCAACTTGGATTGTTATTGATGTGACTTTATACCCGAGGAAGATGAACATCTGCAAGTACCGCAGAGCAGCCCGATTTGGCCTTATGCACATGCTGGCCACCAATCTTTGTGTTTGGCTGTACATGGTCATCCAAGAATCCAAGTACGAAATCCTGCGCCTGGCTGACCCTTCCATCTTGGAGGATCATGATCCATCTCAGCACTTGACCACTCCAAACAGCTTGAACGTAACCACAACAGTTGGTGATGTCTACATCATCAACTCTTCATATTTACAATCTGCGGTGAAAGGGCCTTCACGTCTTGACTGTCGCAGAATGCAAGTGTTGGGTCAGCTGGTGCACAACATCAGCCCTTTGCTCTTCCCTTGCACCATCCAGTACAGTTTGATATGCGCTGCAATCTGCTACACTATGTGGAACAACATCAACAGAAGACCTAGTCATACTCATTCTAATGTGATCAGCATCAACGGTGTTCCACATTCCAGACGAAGCCATCACCATTACAGAGTTGACTGCACAAGTTCCATCCGGGGATTGTTTTCTGGCATTTTGGTGTTGGTTCTTGCCATAATTAGTGTGATCTTGTACTATGTCTTCATCACCATGCCAGATTACAAGGATGTTGCAATTCGAGAAGCTCATATTTCAGAGACGGCCATTTATCTGTTGACAATTCCGGTGCCATTGGTGGCCATGGTTCGAATTAGACATTTTCGTCACAACGAAAATCACAATGAGGAACTGAACAACATTTTGTTGATTTTTGCCCAGATTGGTGTTTACCTTTTCAGCATATTCAGCATGATCAGCAGTACTATGAAGAAGGATAGCACATCTTTGATAGTATTCAGCGCATCTTTCACCAGATTGCTTCAAGCCACCATCCAAACAATGTTCATTTTAGACGCATCTCATCGCACAGCTCGTAATTCTGCGCAAGCGCATAAAAGGCCAGGAAGGGAGCTGATAACATTCTTGATGGTGTGCAATTTTGCTATGTGGGTGATTAGTACCTTAGAGACTGAGAGAGCGGATTCTCATCCATTACAATTAAGCTTTTTTGGCTTCTGGGGATGGACCATCATCTCGAGATTCAGCTCGCCATTGGCCATCTTTTTCCGATTACATTCTACAGTTTGCCTTTGTGAGATATGGAAAAAGTTGTACAAGGTTAGAAATTCGTGACAAATTTGCAACACTCCCTTACAAAAATAAAACTGCAGTTTGTTCCATAACACTGCACTTTTCATTCATAAAAATACGGAAAACTGCAGTTTTATGGAACAATCTGCAGTATTTTTTTGTAAGGGTGGGATCGAATGCAATATATGAAATTCATCAAGCGCGTACGTGAGAAATTTGTATATTTTGCAATTGGGTGTGTGCCATATAATATGAGGATTTATTGTTCGTTATAATGCAGCGAAATGGTGCTGAAGAAAATTGTATTTTTCAACGGCATTATATTTGCTATTTGATATTAAAGGAGAACAGACATGGTTTTGGAGCATACCCTGATAATCGCCTTTTTCAGTAGTTATTGAGTCCCTTATA
>JAQIWR010001502.1:0-13568 GCA_034695945.1 Glomeris hexasticha
AGTGCTGCACCCTGGAGGGAGTTCCCAAAACTCAAACTGTTGCCAAAACCGCTACCGAAAGGGAGCGGAACGTGACAGATGTATGGATGAAGAAATTATAATTTTTTAACATATTCGTCCATGCCTAAAATATTTTCTCCAACTTTGGCATTTGCTGACAATAGCCAGAATGAATTTGCAAACCAGGTAAGCAAATTGCAATCTATTCACTAGATAAGCGTACTTTAATTGAAATATCAAGGACCTGGATTATCAGCACATGTTTTCAACAAATGTATATATACATTTCCCACTTTAAAATGTTGCATTTATGCGTTGGCCCCTATAATATTCTGAAAATGTGTTCCCAATTTATGATTTACACAGCTTACAGTGATTCAACAAAAAAATAATATGAAAAAGGATTATTTCCAAATTACCAATGCCCTAACTGGATTTAAATTTACGAAATCTGCACCGGTTAAAATTCCAGCCAATAGGAAATTGCCTGTGTGACGTGTGCCACCAAGTTCAGCCCTACGGTTCGATCGCCATAGAGATTATTTGAAAAAATAGCTAAAATGGCAGATGCATCTACTTTACTTCACACAAAATCAAGCATTAGTACGTAAAACAGCAAGCAGAAGCGGATTTTGGGGACATTTTTTTGGTTATCTGGCCTTGTAGTATTCACGGGGAGATTATAACGGTAGCTGGCAACACTGATCTCAAATTTGCCGTCATTCGCTCGCGAATCGAGCGCACTTGTGTCGCGAAAGCGGCCAACGTCGTATTTTGTCGCGAGTGACCTGTTTTCGAGGACTTACCGGCTGTATACTACACATTCGAGGATTCTGTAAGTGAAATCCATATTTTTTACACCACAGTGAATAGATTTTGTTGATTGAAAGCTCCGAAAACTGAACTGGCGCTGATTTTTGGATGTACGTATGAACCGGGCTTTGAATAAGGGCAACGTTTGAGAAAATTGCGATAGAAAAGCGAAAAAGGAGGATAGTCAGTGACGATTAGGTCACAGGAGCGAATGAGTGTTTTTGTTCTCGTTAACAATGATATAGTACTAGTGCGGAGTAGGAAAAAATAACGAAGACAATATGAAAGCGGCTTCGTTGTTCGAATTGCGTCATATAGCTCATCTGAAAACCGCAAAAAGTCGAGTTTTTGTTTGTTTGTGGGTTGTCTTTTGTTGAAAACCTCTGGAGTGACATAATGATGCTGCAGGCTTGCTGCAGGCTACATGAGGATTGCGAGTAAGCAGCCGGTGAATTTCGAGGGGAGGAAAAAACAAGAGCTGTTCGGATAAACGAGGCGTGGGATTTTCAAAATGCCGCCCTTGGCGCAAAAATTCCGGTCGCCAACTGTGCTGGCTAAAAATGGATAAAATTTTTGCATTGTCCAATGATATCTTATTAAATGGTCACAGTGTCCCACAGCTGCAGGGATCGAAGGGAATTCCAATAGTAAAATGTGGTTTGCTTTTTGGCAGGTTCGTTATAGAAGTTATGGGATTATAATCGTGTGCTATTTTAAGATTGAATTTTTTTATTCAACGTTGTTCATTAACCTTTGTACTGTCACTTTGTCCAGTTCAAGACCTTGCAACACTACTGTACTCTGTGCTCAGTATGGATTTTTATTACTCAATTTTTCAACCTTGCAGCAGATAAAATAACAAGTATTTTATTTCAAGAAAATTAATACGGTCGTCAAATTTTAGTCCAATCGAGTTGTTACCATTCCTAAAAAACATATGCGGAAAAATACTGGACATAACATTTGAACTGATGAAAATTAATCGAGTAAAAACTGTTATTTCAATGTTAAATTTATCAGTATCGTAGGCAATAAAACCTGAATTAATCATCCTTAAAATATATTGACATTTCTGAGGCAGTGAGTTATTAACTGTTATTTTAATACTACTTTTTTCGTACAAAACCAAGAGGAAATAATAATAGTGCCCTACTCCAAAATAACTATATAACTATGATATAACTGTACTGCAAAAGTGTAATTTCCTTTGATGTTTGTCCGGGTTTCCTGGTAAAACCCCGGGGTTTTTTGTGCAATAATAAAAGAACCGTTTTAGGAGTCGTGGCGGAAGTGAAAGTGAATAAATAGGTAGAAAGTAGATTGTAATTATGAATGGAATTTGTTCGTGTATCTAGTATTAACATCCTGATTTGGATGAGAACCAGTTTTGAATGGGAAATTTATATTGTTTAAATTCCCCATACATTTGTCATATTTTCAAAATGCGTGGGTGACGATGTTGAAATTGTATCTGTGGCAATATGCAGCTGCGGTTTATATTATAAAATAAGTTGAAACCATGGGTTGAAACAGTCATCATGCTATGATGTGATTCGATACTTGGAAAAATGGCGCTAAAATTCGAGGTTGGGCTTTTCACAACCTCGTAAAATGATTTACGGCAGAGGGCGCTGTTATTTGGCAGATTATTATGGTGTTTTTATTCAGAATAATTGAGATTAAAATGTGTTTTCTGCATTTTTTTGCATATAAAACGGTGACCGGTCGTTGAAGTCGTGTGAAGTTTCGGGTTGAAGGTCTAAAAGATTTGGAAAAAGTTCTGTTTAGAGAGACTACAAAGATGGCGGCGTTTTTGTAACGGTTGCCAAAGTGTTGGTGTGGGATGGTAGGATGGTAGGATCATGATGAGATATATTTTTTTTTATTTCCTCTTGTCTTCAAAGACGACAATACTCTATCAAAATACAATAGACCGTGCAAATGGAAATTGAAATTTTCGCACGTTCGTTTTTGCCATTGAAATGTGAAAATGGTTTCGCAAATATCAAAACCTTGGATTCAATATCTCATACGTATTATATTTATTTCCCTGAAGGTGAGTCAGGGTTCATACATACCACTTTATGAAAAAATGCACGTCTTGCAGTGAAGATCTCAAATGAATATTTTGCTAAAGTGTACATAATTTACAAGGGAACCGTCTGCAAAATCTCTTTGGCACCTGTAAAATTCACTCGTGGAAGAAAATAATGTACTGGTTCGGATGAACGAGGTTCTATTTGAAGGAGTATTTACAATGGGCTGAGGAAAAGCGTGGAAAAGACTGCCATCGATCGATATTGGGGTTAATAATTGATAGCTTGGGCTGCCTTGGAACATGTGACACGTCATCGCAGGCCTTAATTGGGGTCAGGGACACACAGTCTATTTCCAGACCGATCCTTAAATTAGTTATTCGATCCTCTGTATCAAAGGAAATGAATTATGACCATCTGCTTGCGCTGTGTCATCTTCCAAGTACACTGCAGTTTGTCGTCAACATTTCCACCCATTTCCTCATAAACTAATATATATGTATTTTGACACTTTCTAAAAACGATTCAGTTGTCTGCCTGATGGGTGTCTTTATAAAGACAAAGGGTTTTGTAGCAAACATTCTCAGTTGACCCCAGGTTTTTATGAAGACTTCACTGTCAAATTTTCACGGACATTTTTGTTGTTCGAATTCCAAGAGGATATTTTTCTGCATTCATGCTTCGTTTCCTCGGTGACGTAGTTTACTTTGTATACATGACTGGTTTTAGGAGACACGCCCCTTTACCTTTGCCCGTTTATTATAATATGTCCTAGCTGATAAACAATGAAAAAGATGATGCTTATATGAAGAATACATGCAGCACTTCATTGTTTCAAATTTTCCATGCTATAAAATCAGCTGCAGGACTTGGTTCCAGTGATCCAAATATCCATGAAGTAATTATTTTATTATATACTGTTTTTACAGTGCTCGGCTTTCTATCCAATTTATAATAAGTATAGATGAGACCACGCCCTCATGGACCAGCCTTGTTATTGCTTCATAGGAGGAAACGAGCGCAAGGACGAGTTGAAATATTTTTTGAACGAGTACTGGTCCATTATGCAAGGGTTCGTCAATACGTGACGTCATATGTTCGTAAAAATGTGGGTGGGGTGATGAAAAATTCATGAATTCGCAATCATGCTGCAAGCATAGCTAAACAGCTGAAATACGGATTGATTACACCAGTTGCCACCAGATGGTGCGTTTAAAAGTGCTGCGGATTAGCAATAAGAAAACGCTAAATTTTCAAAATTTGTACATACATAATCTGACTACTTTTGTGGTGTGGCACAGATTGATTATCTCATGGGAAACATTATGTTTGACCTACCATGGGAAAATTGGCGGTCAAACTTTCAAAATATTTACGTTTTCGAGTTGTTTCAAGAGGGTATCGATGGTCGTTAGTGAAATCGGAGTGAAAACTTAAACGAGTACGTTTTTTGATGGTTACACCGTCCAAGGTTACACGGACGGGTTGACATTATTTTTTTGAGTAGTGGCCGTTTCATCGATTTGTTATTTGTTGTCCGGAGGCAATTGTTATGGCGATGGCATGTACGTGTACTTGGAAGGTCACGTGATTACAAGGCCGCGTTGCGGCGAACTAGGACACTATCGATTCGAACGTTTTCGACGACGTTGTAGTATTTGTCGTTTATTATATGATATATCGCCGTTGGTTGTCGTGAAAAGTATTGATGAAGCTTTCCATCGATACTAATAACGCCTAGTTTGATGACTCAGTGAATCACGTGACCGAGGCGTGGTTTTTTTTTATCCTTTCCTATAGCACATATTTTAATTTATAACGGTTTGCGTCAGTGAGGATAAATCAGGGCGGTTAATTAGCAAGAACTAATTATAGGGGATAAATAATTAGAAAATGCTGATCCTTTATGGGAGACGTTTACTATAGAATGAGGGTAGAGTTTGAAATGTTTTTATAATTAATGTAGGGTATGCCTATTGTTTTTTGTGAGAGGGAGTTTATCGGAAAAGGTTGCGTGTTGTGATGGATGATGACATTCAAGGGTATCGACCTTGTAATGCCTGAAATATCAATATTTTTTGCCGTTTAGTTGGCGCCACGCCTACATTTAATATTCATTCCCAGGTAGGCTTATATTCATGCAATTGAAGCTGAAATCTTTGAGTGCATGTATTCCATGTACAAAGTGTTTTATGTTGTGATTTAATTGGTTTTACCTCAAAATTACATTTCCATGAGTGAAAAGTACATGTTCAGTATGTTCTCATGCTTTATGTTTCTGTTATAGAAGAAAGCAAAGTTTTGTACTGTTGCAAGCCACTTTGAGCAATATTATTTTCTTCATATTTTTATGATTTACAAACTGCATTTCGTCGAAAATTGTGTAATTTCATAGTAATATTTTCCGAGAATTCTGTAGGATTTTTTTGTCCAAGTGGAAAAGTCTAAAAATAATGCTTAATTTTTGTAAGCTGTCTAACTTTTTTGACGCAGTTTTCTTGAATGCCAGTGAATTTCTATTTTTTCTATTTACTGTATTTACTTTCCCTCTTTCTCTCACCCTACTTGGCTATTTTGGTAGGACTTTGAGAAAACAAGACTCATTTTAGTCTTCTTTCAACCAGAACTTACGTTTGTGCTTTGGAGAGCAGAAAGCAGATGTTCCCCATTATAATATAATGTACTACTGTCATTCTGATACGTAGTAGATTTTTTATTGAGATAATTCACTTATCGGTAGGAAAGGTGTTTTTTATGGGAGGTTTTGCACGGTTATTGGTAAGTTTTCTCAGGTTGGGGGTCGTCGTTCCTCAACACTTTTGTCCAAGTCGGCGAGAAAAATTATTAGAGACGAGGAAGCGGAAAAGAGGTGAAAAATTTGTGAAGGAAAGTAAGTAAAAAAACTATATGCAAAGATTACTGCACCACACTGTGTGTATTCTGTTAGAAACTTATGGGAAAGGTCGAAATTGGCTAGCTGGCAAAAATGAACATGCGAAGATTACGCAAGGACCACGTGACAGTAGTAGTAAATTTTTAAGTTGTTTACCTGTAGTTTTTTCCAACTTTTTTTATCTGCATTTCTTTTGTGTCAATATTTCCCCGAAGGCTTCAGGTGGGCTTTTTAGATTTTTTCGAAGATTACTGACGTTTTTGAAATGTAGGTAAGGCTATACCTGTGTTTGAAAATAAAAGCGGATCGAGTCTCTTATTTTATTGTTTTTACTTGGCAGGAAAAAAAATATTTTCAGGTTTCCAGGTTGAGTTCGATTTTATTGTTCACACGTACGTCAATAATTCACGCTTATCTGTTGATAAATATTGGTTTGGCAACGTTGCAAAAATTGAACGTCACGTGTGCTTACATAACTTTATTTTGTTTTCGTGAGTTTTTGAAGAAGAAAATATTAACTTGGGCGGGATTTTGTATATTTTTTGTTGCACTAGCTGTCACGATTTAGCGAATTTCAAGCCACACTCACACAAGGTAATGTAAAATTATACAGTATAAAGTGAATAATAGGTGTAGTGCGTCTTCCATCTGTAATTATTTCTGACGAATCAATTGCACTTTCTAATTTGTGGCCAAGCAAAATTGATACTACTTACCTGCAGTTTATTAATTATGCATGCCGCTTTATTATGTTTTCTAACCCCGAAGAGATTTCGAAAATGTTTTTTATTTTTTATGGCAGTTAAAGCTTTCATATAGCTTTGCCACAATTTTTTGTCATGTTCAACGAAGCGTTCTGTGAAAATAGTAAAAAAATGCATAAATTGGGAACTTTCAGACTAGTTTTTATTAGTAATTTTATATCCAGAAAACATGTTCCTTCATAATGACGTATAAATGCCGTGTTTAAATACTTTTAATCGTGACGGCAAGTTTATAAATAAATTTTTATGAAGATAATTGATAACTAAATGCCATTTAATTTGGTAATCGGGTCAACAAAATATCTATAAATTAATGTAATTTAATAATAAGTAGAAATTTGTGTTAAAACCGTGATTGGTTCAAATAATACTTTGTTACACGTTACTATGCCCTGAACAATATGCAGTTATTGCTATTATTAGTTAAAGGGAAACAAGTTTTTCTCTTTGTGTTTTCGTTTGTTAAGTGTGCGTCACGTAACATTCCTGAATCGTTGAGATAACAGTTAAAATATTGGCAATAAAAATGCTTTGCTCGGTTGCTATGTTGGCATTTTGATGTCTTATTTGATTTTCACTTTGATTATATAGCTGAATGAAGGAGTCCGTTTTGAACGGATGTTTGTGCGGGCTGAAAGCAGCCGCTATGGGGTCGAAACAGCAGCGCCGCCCGTGGCAATTGTAGGAAGCTACGAAGTGAAGAGGCCAACCTAACAACATCCATCCCATGGCACTTGTGATAATCTAGAGCTTGGCGAATCGCTCCAGCAACTGCAACAAGCACAGACACAAACATCTTCACCGGAAACAAGTCAAAACAAGCAAGCAACCAAGCAAAAGATCCATTGCTCTTTCTGTGCATTCTTCTGGAATTTCTCACAACACTGCTTTCTGCCACGTGAGTTTCTTTTTTTAATTATTATTATTTTTTGATTAAGGTTGGTTTTTCTCTGAAATAGTGTATAATTCATATATAGCATTATTTTTAATTACGGTATAGCAAATTTTCAGAATTATAGGGATTTGATAAGGGAATGAAATCTATTGTTTTAGAACTTTAATTGGGGTATAATGCAAGGCTAGGCATTGATAGGGGAGAATTGGGTAAGCCTTGATTTAGATATAAAAGATTTGTTTCAAGATACAGGTTGCATGGGTGAATGTTGCAAAACAAGAACATGCTTTTTAAATTATAGAAAATGGTGATCAGGTTCTGCTTTATTATCCGGTTAGTAATTGGGGATTTCAATTGAAATAGACTTCTTGATTAATCTGGTCCGCATGTTTTAAGATTTTTGAGAAAGTTCATGTTTGTTGCCTGCAAATGTTGATTATACAGGAAACACAGCTGGACGTAGAAAAAAATCCAGGATGATTATTGTAAGTACAGTATTATGACAGGATTGGTCAGGGATATTATTGTTATTGACTTAGTTTAGTAAGGTAACTTGAAACTGTCACTAAAACACTTTAAACAATTATGAATTTACAAAATATGATTTTTGCAAAAATGTATTTCACTTAATTAGTAAAATGTGCACAGAGTTTATATGTTAAAACTCAAAACCAATCAAGAGGAAATGGTCAGATTTGTAATTAGTAAAATATTGAGTAGTTTACTTTGAATTCTGCCATATTTTAATATCTCTAATAAATAGTACCCACACAAGATGCATAGTGTTTGTTTTTGTTGTTGTATGGTCGAATCTGTATAAGTTCCGCATCCTGGTAACATCACCTCACTCCGAACTATAAACATGAAAATCGTGATGGGAAAGAATAAATGTGCACAAGTTACACGTGACATTGCCTTGCAGATTACCAAACGCTTATGGGATCGATTGTTACTGAGCATCTTGCTGGAGGACATGGGCACATTTTGATCTCTATCTGCCACTTCCTTGTCCCCATTCTCTCATTTCCTAATCTATCTTCTGGCCAGATAGATATGCCTTAAAGCTTGTTGTTCTTATCATCTCACGTAGTACTCCTACAACTGCAATTAAAATTGATGACTTGAAAAGACATTTGTTCCTGCTCCAGGTTAGATAATAATACAAAAGTGCAACAATATACATGGTACAGATGTTTTTTTATTGCGCTAACAATGGTCTTTTTACGAGTACAAAAGTGGTTAAGTGCCAAGTTGTTTGTTGGTCAACAACCGTGGGATTCTTAGGAAACAATTAGTGTGTGTTTTAATAGTTATAAGTACTTCAGAATTTGAGAGTGCATAAAACGTGTGATGCAATTTTTCCAATATAATACATCCTGCCATATTGAGCGGGTAGACATGAAAGGACTAGGAGTCCATCGTGACATTATTTTATTTTGTGCACTCAAGTCAAGTTGTGTGACACGTTGTATACGAGCGTGTGACTGCACAAAAGCATCCAGCGATGCCTTTGTGCACTTTTCACCGTCATTTCATGATGAAAAACGACGATAATGCGAGGGTTTTGCGACCGTTGGTCCCCCGTGCTGGCGGCCCCGTTTCGAACGTACGTTTTCAAATGCTTCAAACGTTCCATCTCCCGTTGCGTTGTTTTTCGCTTTTTCAATTAACCGATGCCCTACTCAGATTAACAAGCTTCATAATAAATAGTGTCAAATTAATTAAGTGTACATGCAGCACCACCTACTCGTTTTATTAACGATGATGAACAATCCCAATCCATCTAGAGACGAACAAGATGAACTCGTGCATGTGGTGTTGTTATACTTATTAAAGGAACTTTATCGTTTGTTGGTGCATGAGGAGGTCGACAGAACAAAGTGGCAAGATGGACGGCTTTGATAGCAGGGGCATTGCACGATGACGGTAATTACGGCGCATTTGAATAATTGTGAGTGCTCCGTGTAACCCCCTCAATAAAAGGCTTCCATGTCCCGAAATGAAATATCGAAGCTTTTGTGTATGTGTATGAGATGGAGAGTTTGACACAGTTTGAATGCACACATAAGGATATGTAAAGAAAACGAGTTTTGAGTGTTTTAACAAGCAGTCGCTCTTTAATAATGGCTGTATTATTTTTACTTATAGCAGTCTTTTGTATTCGTAACTACATGCCGGATGAAGTTTGTGAGCATAGCATTTTGCTTTTCCATTGCAGATTTCCTCACCAGAGAGTGAAACGTAATTTGCCTACTAACCGAGGACATCTGGATCAGGAAGTGACGTCACGAGCCCGCCTAACTGGCACATGATCGGAACAAGCAATTGGAACAAAACTGAAGACAATCCGGTCTTCATTTGCTTGGCAACATGCACCAGTGAACCAGACAAGTGAGCAAAGTTTTTATTTCTACGTATATGTTGATTAATGTAATGTATCAATCTATATAAATTATATGGATTTTTTATCACGTGAATTCATTTTTCGTAATGCAAGGTAGTGTACATAATATAGTTCAATTCAACACGTGTGAGTTGTAAATTCCAAACGTGCTTGCACAAAATATCGTGAAACTATAGACTATATAATGGTTTTATAATGAAGGGTTTGTGCATGTATGAACTGTTGGATTTCAAGGGTAAACACATTTGTTACGCTTCTATATTTAAAAGTGTGCCATGGGAAAGAAAAATTGTACATTTGTGCAGTGGGAAAGAATCTGGTTCATTACTAAAGTGTTAATTTTGCAAACATGCAGTTGTGTTGAAAGGATCTAGTTGGTGTACGTGAGGTCATATAGAAGGAGTTTTCCTCAAGGATAAATGAAGAAGTGTTGTGCAAATGCTCGGATTGATTCTAGTTGTATGGGAGTGATACTGTTATTAATCTGAATCAATTTAAAGTACGTACCTACATTATGATATAAGGAACTATGCGAGTAATTTCCATGTTTTCTCTAGCACTCACCTGTGAAATGTGAAACCTTCTCCTGTTGATTATTATTTTTCTTTCTTCATTTCAGATTTTTAGTACAACTATAATCGTCTGCAACTTTTAGTGTTCCATTTCTTGTGGGTAATTTGAAGTAGTATTTAACACTGGTATTGGGAGCAGAACTAATAGTGAATTATTCCACTTGAGGTGCCAGTTAACGGGGCATTTTTTGGTCCATGAAATGTTTCACAATTAAAATGCGAGTTGTGAAGAAGCTTCACAATGAAACGTGGAACTGTATACATACCATACCTGTTCTGGCAAGACAGCTGAATGACTATATCGAAGTGAGCTGTGGGAAAAGATTTATTTTTCCGATAAATGGCGTTTAGTTCGGGTCGGTGTCAGCAGGCTACAAGGTATACACACAAAAGGAAACATAAAAATCATATCTGTCCATGTTTTCTGTCACTTGTAGAAGATACGATCCTGCAAATGCACTTCCGTATTTGCGTGGGCATGCAGCTGTTTGCTACTGAAAGGTGAAAGTGAACATGTTCTCTCTTTTTTTTTTGGTTAATTCCTTTCCATTTCATTTTTCTAGCACTACCTAGAGATTGCAGAATGCTCAAGTTGATAAGTCTGAAAGAGGTATTAGAGAGTGAAGTTGAGTCCCACGTTGTCCCGCAATGATGATTCTCGGGTCGGCAACCTTCCTACCGTAGATTCACCACTCACTTATTACCTATGACTTTTTGGACTCTGGTGGACCGATTGTTCAACTCGAACATTATTCGTCCTTTGTGCCGAATTGCAAAATGCATACTTGTGCATTATTTAGTTTCGTTTCTTTGCAGGGTGACGTGTTTTTTCCTCTCCGTATTGTTGCGAGTGATCTGAGGAAGAGTTCTTCATTCGTAGTCGTCTATCAAATGAAACCGACATTTTTCCTGTCTTTTTCAGAATGAGAAGAACTATATGTGGGTTTTCCTTGTGACACAAGTTTACACGGAAAGTTGGGGCAGTGTTGGATAGAGGGAAAGAGTTGATGCACACTTGTTTTGTAAAGATTATAATAGCAATGCGGAATCAGTTGGTTTTCTTCACAGCTCATTCAATTCTTATATATTCAGTGCAAGAGGAAAGGGCGGGAACGGGATGCTATTCTGATCAGAAAATAGATAATTAATGGCTTTAATGCGTAATTTTCGAGTTTTATTTTAGAATCCTATTGAATAGAAAGTACAGCAAAATAATCTTTCTTGATGTGTAACTAGGCAGTCAGCAAACACAATTTTATGAAAACGTTTAAATAATACATATATTTGCTAATTCAAAATGGCTAACAAAATTAAGCCTGTGACAGCGGTTATATACTATGTAGGTTGATTACGATAATAACTATTATTATGTTTGACATTGTTTTAATGCGTGTAAACATAAAATGAATGAATGTCGTTGTCCTGTAAAAAAAATGCTGCACCTGGGAATTGTGGGGGCTGGTGACGTCACGAGGACACTATGGCCCAGTGATGTTGTAATTTTCACTCACGTTTTCCGACTTCTCTGTGGTAAAGGCGTGAAATCTCGTGGAATAATTCCTAAGAGTTTTCATGGGATCTGCAGTTTGGCCGACTGACTGCTTTAATTGCCTTGACTGTCTGAGTGGGGACGTGAGAAAGGCTGGGCCATATTTGGAGAGTGACTAATAATTTCATGTAATGACCGGAAGGGGGTCGTCCAATTATATGGGAAAATAGCGTGACGTTCCCAAGTTGTCGATATTCTGCACCCTAGCTATTATGCACCTTGTGTATGTTTACTTGATTGCTGCAATTTGCTGGGCGGGGAAATGCGATTATCACGAGAGGAAATTTGATTTTTGTCTGTGCTGCAAATCTGTTATTTACTTGGATGCTAAATGTTTCAGGTGTTTGCTCCTGCTAGTACTACTTCAAACCGATGTTTGCACAATTTTGAATACATATAGTTTGACATTCCAATCCGCCTTTTACAAAGGAAGGAGGAAGGCAGAATTGTAACCCCTTTTGACAAGTTAGGGCTAATTATAATAACAAGTACAAAAGATCCTTACTCAGCTTCTTGAATTCATGAGGTGCACTTTGTCTTGTGCAAACAGTGAAGCGTAAATGTGTCATTTAACTTTACACTGTAAGCTTGAATATGGATTACTAAACTCTTTGCGTCTACAATATTACATACCAATGAAATTGTTCTGAAACATTTTTGATATCTGGAATGCAGGCAAGAAAATCTTGTGTGAACATTTGTATTATAATTAATGGTTCAAGTATAAAGTTTGCAACCTTGTTCCTCCTTTTTTCTCTGGAACGCCTCAATTGCAGAACGCATATTAAATTGCTTTAGGAAATAGTTTGTTTGAATGCTACTTTTAAGTGTACCGTGTGAAGTGGAATTTGTATTTTATACTAATATGGAGGTTTGTTTTGTGACAGGTGAGGCCATAATGAAAGCAAGCTTTTCTCTATCCTCGCTTCGCTGTGCCAGCCCGATTCCAAGCTCACTGGGCGAAAATCAAGAAAATGACCGGCAACTGCGACATCTTTCTTTGCCCCGGTCAAAAAGGAGGGAAAACTGGCAAAGAAGTTGGGAGAACAAGGATGAATTTTGGGAGGCCCTTCAGACAAACTACAACTACCTGATGAACGAAGAGCTCATCACCACTTGCAAAGTTTGTAATGAGCATAGTATGTACATTTGTATCTTAACAGCATTGTGAATTTGATTTTTTAAATTAAATTCAGGCTGCCAATGGTGAACTCGATGAAGAGGAATCGAGTCTTATATGGCCTTATCAAGATTTCCTTCGAGAATACACTGAGCTTATACAATGGTTGAGGAAAATCGAGTCCGAATTTCAGAAAGCCAAGAGTGAAAATTCTGTGGAGTCCCTGGATGGTTTGGAACAGCAGGTTACTTGACATATTTGTGTTCACTGTACTCTGTCTGTGTGGGTTATAATAATAATCCTGTTGCTAACGGGTTCTGTCACAGCAAGGAGCACATGCATCGTGTTTTAACCCGGGGGCCCAATCCTCACCATTTTTTCCCTCGCCTCCCAAGCAAGCGTGCTATCCCGCAGTCCGTAGACCCATATGGGTGCAGGCAAGCCTGTTTAAGGTTGAGCATTGGGACGCCATTTTGTTTTTTTCATGTGGCTAAACGGCGATGGTTGATTGCAGTGTAAAAT
>JAQIWR010001503.1:0-13566 GCA_034695945.1 Glomeris hexasticha
GCTGGGCCAAGAAACAGTCATCCACCACATGCAAAAATTCTGTTCCCCCCCCCTGCACATTACTGGAGTGAGATAACCAATCTATCTCTGGAAAATTGAAATCCCCGTAACCACTAATTCCCCAAACTGTGCCACTCTCTGATCTAATATCCCCTCATCATATTCTAAATCTACATTCGGAGGCCTGTAGATCAACCCCAAGATAATGTGGTTCATTATTCCCTTGCATCAACTTAACCCATAATGCTTCAACATTTGTACACCCACTATAATATACAGTCGAACCCGGATGTAAGAGACTTGTTGGGGATTTCAGAAATGTCTCTTACATCCGGGTTTCTCTTACATCCGGGTTTTTGGGTTTTCACTTTGTATTGGCTATACTAAAGGCAGTCTGATATAAAGTAACTACATAACCACATTACTGCTTGCACTTTCCTCAAATTAATGTTTAATACTCGCAAATGTTTGGTACAATAGTTAAAACGTAAAAAAACGTTATACAATACACCTTATAGGAGAACTGACATGGTTTTGGAACATATCCTGAAAAGTTCCCAGTTTACTGAAACGATGACAAAAACCCATTGACACTAACAAAAGTTTTATCAAAACTGGTAATAAAGTTACGATTGGTTAAAGATGTGACGCTCTGGTTTCATAGATGAGCAATTTCATGGCGCTGGTGTCATAATGTACTGTTTTTCGAAATGTGCTCCAGCAAATATGGCTGATCGTCATTGAGCGTCGTAGCTATTTCAGCCAATGAAAGCATCAACCGCCGTTGACAGATATGTCTCTTGCTTGCGACCGGCTGTATATAATTTTCATATCGTTATAATATTTGAACAAATTGATGAAAAGTCTTGGAAAATTCAGCGATATGTCCCCAGGAATTTGAAAAGTCTCTTACATGCAGTACTTACAGAAATATCAAAACAGGGCCAAAATTAGTCTTTTACATCCGGTTTTCTCGTAAATCCGGGTCTCTTACAAGCGGGTCTGCTTAATATGTAATTTCCTATACCTTGAGTTCGGGACTTTCAAAAAACTCTATTACAACCGGGTTTCTCTTACAACCTAGTCTCTTACAACCTGGTCTCTTGCATCCGGGTCCGACTGTATAACAATAAATCATAGATGCATCATTTGAAACTGTTGTTGCTGCGCTAGATTTAACATTATGAATTTTGATTTGAGTATATAAATTTGAACAAGGCACACCGATTTACTCTGGTGCGAAAACTAGTTATTTCACAAAAAAATTTTCCATATATAGCTTGCAACAAGTAGTTAGCAATTAGCATATGCGATAGATACAACACGTGTTTTTGCTCTAATATAGCACCATCATCAGAGCCGAAACGCGTGTAGTATCTATATAACCTAATTGTGGGTTTGGAAAAACTTAAATGAATTTCAAAAAACTTTCAGCTTACCAGTTATAAGTGCAACCTTTCCCTTTAGAAGTTTGCATGCCATTGTCCTGTGAGATTGTTTGCATGTGATCTGCTGCCTTTGAAACAGTGGCAACTCCGTTATATAGCAAACCAATTATGCTGAACCCTCCCACTGAAACATTTCAAGGCAATTAAATTAAATATTCTGTAAATGCATTTCCTTAAAACAGGCTATCGCACAAATATCTGTATGATTGTTAAAGGTGCTTGAAAACTTGGCACAATTCAAGGCCGCAATTGCATTTGCAAATGCAGGGATCAGAGTGAACTTGTAACATGAAAAAAGGAAATATAGGAAAGTTAAAGGAGAACTTACACGGTTTGGTAAAGTATCCTGATAATCGGGGTTTAAGTAGTTATTGTGTCCCTTATAACAATGGCTAAAGCAGAAATAAAACAGTTATTAGCATTTTACCGAATGCGCCGCCAAAGCGTTTTCATGGAAACGGCACTGGAAACGGCACAGGGTTGCGAGCGGCTTGCGGCGGCTTGCGGACGGCTGCGAGTATTGTTCGATAAACTCACAGCTGCTCGCAAGCTCCTCGTAAGCCGCTTGCCGACGGCACATTCGGTAAAACGCTAATCACTTTTGTTTTTCAATTTTTAATCGATTTCTGCTTTAGCCACTGTTTTTATGGACACAAAAACTACTTAAGACCTGATTATCAGGGTACTTTACAAAACTGTGTCAGTTCTCCTTTAAAGGAGAACTGAAACGGTTTTGTAACACCCCATGATATTCGTAAAACAGAAAGAATGATGAAAATTAAAACTATGAGTTCATTTCCTTTATTTTTTAAAAATTTATTAGAAAAGTTATAACAGATTGAAGTTTGTTTATTTTTGTGTGTTTTTCTGACTGTACTGAGAGGCTAGAAGAGGCTAGGGAGGGTTAGGAGGGTCTGCAGTGGTGAAGGCACCTGTATAGCCAGTAGGCATTTAGCATGTTTTGGTACAAACGGCGCGCTATACACCAAGTCCCAGCTGTTTATTTTGACATTTCGACTGCCGTTGGTGGCCACCAATCAGTAATTTTGCGAATTTTTATTTCACAAAGCAATTGATGAAAAAATCCAAAAAAATCAGATTAATTTTATAAATTACGTGTTAACAGGTGGGAATTTTTTCAACAGATTTTAAGCCGAAAAAAAACCGTGTCAGTTCTCCTTTAAGTCAAAATATGGGAGTTTTATATGAAGGTAAACGATTTGGATTGTTTTATTGATCATGTGTTCTGTTACCGAGATAAAACTATAATCAATCTAAACCAAAACAAGTTTGAAATACGTTTTGCCATGCTGCGGTTCTATGTTCACGGATGTTTTTCGAAAAAACCGTCATTTAGCGGTGAAAACTCGTTTATTAGCCAAGCTCTTTGACTTAGACAAACTCAATGTAACAAAAAGCATCTAAAAATGTCTGTATTCTTTTTTGTACCTCAATCTGCATCAACTCATTATCTCCTAAACTCTTTGATGCATTCCATATTTTCTTCTGACCAATTTCTATCATTGCTTGTGCATTTACTAAAATCCTACTGTTTAATTGCATGCATCAATTTTTCATTTCCTTGCTGCATGAGTGCAGATCCGACCTCCATCCTGTTGATAAAGGATGTTTTTCACTTTGCATGTCCTTGTTCTCTCTCACTAATTCTTTACACAAAACTTTCCTTTCTTTCTTGGCTGCTATCTTTGCAGAAGTTTCATTACCAACGTGTTCCCTTTTCATTTTATCAATACCATATACATAATTTCCATGTGTCAGTTTTGCGATTTTCATGAAATATATTTTTAAATTGACCATGTTTAGCATGTTATCAAGTGCTTTAATGCCATCAGTTGCCCAACCTCAGAGCATTTACTGATTCCTCAAGAAGAAAACAGCTTTATGCTGTGGCTGAAAGTCTACTTTCAGAAAAGCCAAGCTTTACAGTACATCCAAGTTGCCAGGATACTGAATAATTCCTAAGACATTTTAGATTTAGAATACCTTCTTCCAATAATGATTGATTCGAATCTGAACGTTCTGCAATGATTACGCCGGACTAAAGTTTATGGTAAGCTCTTCCTCAGGGATTTCTTCTGTTTGATACAGTAACCATTCAATCAAAAACTTATTGCAACTTATATCCAGTGGCAGCTGTTTCATGACATGTTTAATGGTTTGATCAGACTTTACAGCTAATGGAATCGGCAGGATTTAGCAGCCAATTTGTTTTAAATAACTGGCGAATATTGGTTGTTTTTCTCAATAGGATACTTGCATACCTTAATCAAGGAGGTTAGAATAGGAATGGAGGGAGCATGAGGGGAGAATTGTGATGCGAGCAAGGCCGGTGAGTGTTGCCTGGATGGAAGGCTATGTGTTGTGTATTCGTCTACTCGCGTTATGCAAGACAGCATACTGAACCTTGATTTTTAATTGTACACTGCCATTACATTGTCCTGGCCACTTCCACAATATGTACTTTGTGATGAATAAGTGCAATTATTTGTTTTGTTTTTTTATTATCGTAAAATAAAATAAAATAAATGTAATAATGTGTTTGTCTTTTTGCTGTGAAAAAAATGCCAGCTGGGTTAAAAAAATAATAGAAGTTTGACTATATATTAGTGCTCGAAATGTCAGGAAAACTTGCATGGCAATAAATGCTACGCAAATTACAAATTGATTAGCAATTAGCAAAAATGTGTAGCAAATTGAAATGACTAGTTTAATTCAGAGAAAAAACCAATTTCGTACAGTTAATTAGGCTGTGGGCCTATAAAATGCGGGTATGTAGCATACATTTTTGGTCCATCATTTGATACTATTTTATACATTAACATCAGACTTGTCACTGCTTGTACTCAAGGAGTTTAGTTTTGTAGAGCGCATTCGTTTGCTGCCGTAAGGCTTAAAATTTAAATGACGTTTTTATTACATCACAACTAATGCGATGCAAATTAATTTTTTATCACGAACTTGAAAATTTGTGGCGCAAATTGTGATGTGATACTGCTCATTTCATGCCCTGTATTAGGTCATTGCTATAGAGTAAAATATAAATTAATGTATACTTTTGAAAAGAAATGTGCATGTATCGTATAGGCCTAGAAGAAAAGCAGCCGATCGATGCAGCAAATAACAAAAAACACCAAAAGGGGCGGGCCTGAGGGTTGGATTAGCCTCCTCCACATCCACACATGCTTCAACATTTTAACACATTCTAACCTCCTTGGCCTTAATCAAGAAGTTTCTCTAATGTATGTAGACTGGTTAAGAGGTACGTCGTAACGAGGTTTCGAATTCCATTGGATCGTTCGAATGACGTCATCAAATGGGGAATGGAATAAATCAAGCTCCACCTTCAAAGCACAGCTAGATCAAGGGCTAGCAAGCCGCTAGCTTGTGGCGCTTTTCAAATGTCTGAATTCTGCTGTAAAATTAATTTCAGGAGAAATATTAACCTAAAACAATGTCATTCATGCACAAACATGTTTGAAAAGCGGCACGAAAGGACCTGCAAAAACATAATCGAGCGTCTTGGCAATGGTCTTGGCGAGCGTATCTGTGCGTTGGAGGCGGAGCTTGATTTTTGGTTGATTCGAATGGATTCGATTCCCCATTTAATGACGTCATTCTAACCAACCAATGGCAGGCGACCACCTCGTTACGACGTACCTGGAAAACATTCTACATACATTGAGTTGGAATAGGGGAGCCTTTTTGCTTCGAAATGATCTCTACGCTTAGTAGAATTTGCTATAGGGCGTTCTCGAATTCCAGAATAGGAACTCTTTTTCTTGGTGCATTAGCGTAGAGATACATTTCGAAGCAAAAAGTCTGCCAACTATGACTGACTTTTACTATACAGTAGACACCCCGTAAACTCTGCGTCCACGAAACAGTTCCTCACCCGTCGTACGCGCCACTGACTATGCGCTTGTTGTCGAAGCGTATACAACGCACCAGTTCCTCGTGTCCTTCCAGTACTCGCAAACACGCGCCGCACTCGATGTCCCATAACCTAGAAGTACACAACCGCATCAGTACATAACTACGCGTAAAACAACAAAATCCCGTTTGGAAAAAACTTTCTCCCAACTTTGCGACCGGCGTAATAACCGCGTGGAAGTTACCTGATGGTGTTGTCCGAACTACCGCTGACCACTAGCCTGTCTCTGTACTGGAGACACGCGATGCCCCGCTTGTGTCCGTTCAACGTGCGGACGAACTCGCACGACGACGTGTTCCAAACTTTGATGGTCCGGTCACCGGAAGCGGATACGATGTACTTCTCGTCAAAGTCTACAACGTTAACTGCGGCTCGATGCCCAACTAAAACTCTTCTCAAGTTTATTTCCGTTTGCGATACCATTTCCCACACGGCTATGGAGCGGTCCTGGCAAATTTTTAGCGCTATTAACATTGTTCCCGGCAAAACACTGGACAACGCCGTGTAACGTATCCGTACGAACGCTTTCTAATTGACAGATTTCACTGAGGTAAGTACTACTCCAAGTAATAACACATGTGAAATCTGCCAATTCGTCAACCGCGTTCGTAAATTACCTTCGAACAAGTAACCATCATGCCGTTGTTGAACCTAAGATGTAGGACAGCTTCGCAGTGGTGGATTAGAGTATTAACCATTTCTCCCGAATTCACATCCCAAACCCTGAAAATCAAACAATAAATCAACGCGTTAACGACTCCCGCTTCTGTTTTCGCGAAGAACCTACGAGGAACTTCCCGCCACGCGTTTCGTAAAGCGTTACCTTACGGTAGCATCGCTGGATCCGCTTATGATCACCTTGTCATCGTACTGTAGGCACAAAACTGACCCTGTGTGACCCGTCAAAACCTGACCGAGAGAGTAATCAAACATTCCGACTTCAACTTTTCCTCCTTGTACGTGAGCAACGACTAACTACCTGCATACACTGCAGTTTAACCCGATCCCAGATCTTGATGGTATTGTCTCTCAGCCCACTCACTATCTTCTGATCGTCGTATTGCAAGCAATATACACCTTTACTGTTCTCGCTCCGACAGTTAATCTTCTGGAGGATGTGCCGCCCGCAGCGCCAATTATTTTCGATGCTCTGCGGGACAATCGGACGCGTCAATTCGCCTGAAACGACCACCTGCATTCACATCTTACCTCTATGTCTTGAATTATTTGAGGGTATAGCCTCCGGTAGTACATGTGATCGGGGTGAGATTCACCTGGCTTAGGCTTAAAAAGGTACCGGCCCCTGAAAAATGGCAACGGTTTTAGTACGTACACGTAAAAAGCAACTGGAAATGTTTGAAAATGTCTCTAACCAGCCTCTCCTTTCGGAAAGTCCTCGCCAAAGCGAATCGGTGCGAACTTTCCTTTCTATGAGTTTCTTCCACAGCATGCCGTCAGAAATGACACGGCACCATTCCTTGCACACCAGCTCGGCGGCGCACAGCGACTTCGCGTCGAGGTACGACAGGATGCTTTCGGCAACGTGGTCCAAACCTTTTTCTGAAATAAATACACACAAATCAAACAATTTTCTTTAAAGTGAAAATACACAGGGCTCCATTAAGTTTGTCTTAAATATTTTAAAAGTGAACTGACACGGTTTTGTAAGGTACCTTGAATCTACTTGAAGAAAAGTCATGAAGAAAGTAAGTGATGCAACAAAATGTCTGTGGAAATTAGTAAAAAAAGTTATTAGGTTTATCGAGACCCTTATAATTGATGATCCCCTGGCTTTCTGGATAGGGGAGCATCAATTATAAGGGTCTCGATAAAACTACGGTCAAACTTTGACGGCTAATAACTTTTTTTTACTAATTTTCAAAGACATTTTGTTGCACCACTTGCTTTCTTCATGACTTTTCTTGAGGTAGTTTAAGTTTCAGGGTGCCTTACGAAACCATATCAGTTCATCTTTAAATTTGCTTATTAAAAAAAATAAAATAAAAATAAAACCTTCAAATCTCCTAATTCCTATCATTTTACTCTCTTTCGCTGCAACTTAATAGTCTCAACTTTTAGAACTGGAAATTTCTACAAAATGTTGCGAAGGTTTTATCGGTGGAGTATCCCCAAAATTCCCCTCGTACATCACGCGGACATTATTCACCGCAAAACCTTATCTCTGTTTCGCAAAATCTCAAAATATCTCTCGCGCTTCTGATCAACTGCACTGAATTTCCCCATTTATCTCATCAAACACAAACACGTCTCCGACAATATCTGTATGGAAATGATCAATATTAACGTTATTACAGCCTGAGAAGTTTCAAATTTAATATAGTTGAATAGAATTTTGACAGTCCTGAATTTAAAAGGGACAACAAAGGTATGTTGTATATCTTTCATTAAATGTTTGTGTCATCAACCTGCGCAATGTATATTGACGTAACAAACACGAGCGAGTACGTGACGGGAGACACAATCTTCAAATCTTGTCCTAAATAATTCGGTTGCCGCAAATTAGCGCGGTGACAAATTACGATATCGTTATCGCGCTGGTAGGATCCAAACTACCATTTGAAATGAAATAAATATACACAAAAAGGGAACAGAATCTCTCAGAATCCCACTCAGTCTCTCTCGTTGTCACTGACTTATATAAAACTTCTCCCGGTTTCTGGTTGCTGCAATGGCATCGCTGCGAAGTGGTGAAAATCATTAGTAGTTTGAGAAAAAAACAAAGTAGTATTTAGCAACAGTGGCATTTATTTATCAAAGGCGTGTTATTCGTAATCTAATGAGAACAGTTGAACGAAGTTATAGACACTTAAACAGCCAGCGAAGCAATAAAGTTACGCGCGGCTCCGAATCGCACCTGCGTAACTTTTTCATTTGGTATTTTTCACCCAGATATAAACCAGAATATTGGCAATATTACATTATTTTGCAATACTGAACAAAACAATTAATCTGACCTATTTATTTATTTACTTATTTATTTATTTAGACCACCATTTTACAAGTCACGTGGGACCCAACAATTCAAACATCGTTGGGTCCCGCGGGTTTCCGTTATTCACAGATTTCACTGCATCATATTTAAAGGTGAACTGACACGGTTTTGTAAGGTACCCTGAAACTTAAACTACTTGTAGAAATGTCATGAAGAAAGCAAGTGGTGCAACAAAATGTCTGTGAAAATTAGTAAAAAAAAGTTATTAGCCGTCAAAGTTTGACCGTAGGTTTGTCGAGACTCTTATAATTGATGCTTCCCTATCCAGAAAGCCAGGGAGCATCAATTATAAGGGTCTCGATAAACCTAATAACTTTTTATTACTAATTTCCACAGACATTTTGTTGCACCACTTGCTTTCTTCGTGACTTTTCTTCAGGTAGTTTAAGTTTCAGGGTATCTTACAAAACCGTGTCAGTTCACCTTTAAATCTAAGGACGTCATTTTTCGGAGGTTTTTCAAGTATGTTATTAAAAAAACTTACTATATACAATTACTAAGAATTACATCATTGCTCAAAAAGTGATTTTTTAAAGTGCTCTGTCTGAACAGCGTCACGTATAATAAGATGTAATGTTCATGTCAAATTACAGTACTGTGCTGCATAAGAAATGACCTGTCAATATTTACGACACAACCTTCCTCGTTCCCTACTCTTGTATACAGTATACAATATGATGAAGCTATTCCTAGTTCCCATATGGAACACACGAGAGAAATTACTTAATACGTAAGGCAGCAGCTAACGGACAAATGAGGTTGTCGTCAATACTGGCAGGTCACATTATATGCTGCAAAACACTAATACACACCGACAATTGATGTCACAGGCCAGAACAATAGCTCGATATGGGTGGAGACAAGGACAAATGTCCTACACCAGTAGATTAAGTGCATGAAAGCAATCATTTCTGTACCTCCACATTTTTTTATAAACACTACTATTTACCTGAAACTGGGCTAAACAGCTCTCATATGGTCGCTAAAATGTTTGTTCAGCATTGCTAAAGCATAAGGTGAAAGGCAGACTCTGATTGAATTCTCTTATCCATGTTTCTAATCACAGAAGGGGAGAATAGCGGGGGTGATCGCTATCAACGAGAACAGCCAAATAGTGCAGCGTTCGAGGTACGGAAACGCACTTCTCACACTCAGCGCTGTTCCATCAAGAGTCGTACAACCCCCCTGACAAACAACGAAAACGAATGCCAGTTGAATTCTTCTTCCCCAAAGTTAATAATAATGGCATTTCATTTCTGTTGGGTTACATTTGATTGTTTTCTGAAGTAGAATAACTTGTTTTGAGATCACTGTCCGATTAGATATTGAAACTGGGGAAAAGTGCGCAATGCAGTGAAGTCATCAGACAAAAATAAATATGACAGACATGCAGCTAGCTATATTCCCACAACAAAAAAATCTTTTCTTAACTTTCTTCAAATTACAAAAGTTTATTTTTTATATTCTTCTAATTCATTTCGCTTCCAATTTGCTCTGTATTCGCTCCACACTATAGAAATAATAATAATGGGAGAAAAAAAATCTCTTAAACTGCATGGTAGCCATTTCACTTTTGTGAAGTAGCTGGGCCAATCGGATTTTCGGTCTTTGAAGAAAGTTATTATAAAGGAAGGAAATGTGAAAAGAAAATGATGGGAAAACCTGAGGAGAGGGATGAAATCTGGCCAGGATGTCATATTAGGATTTCCTTCTTGGCTCGTCATCATCATCATTACCTTCGTCATCATGATGCTGGTCCCAGTTGATGGTGGAAGAAGGGAACACGCATGCGCCAACGTCTTTCGTCTGCAATAAATCGATCCACAAAATATATATATGTATTTCATATTTTCCAAATCCACTTTTCCAATTTACACATTTTTGCATCATTGCGCGCCGCAATTCCAAATATCCACTTTTAGGCCAACGTACAATAAACAACAATAATAATGACTTATTAAGCATAACATTGAAATTATCCACACTATACACTCGACTTAACGTGTACATTTCAGCGTTAAATTGCCTATTCAATCGCGCACAGCCATTTTTCGCTCCGCGCGATAAAAAGTGACAAATGCAACAATTTCTGTCATATACACATGCAGCATAAAACGTTCAACTGTTTATCGATATCCAATCGATAATTCATAGCAATGAATAATTTATTACACCAAAAGACCAAGTGGATCAACGCGCGGTCTTTCAAAAATGTTGCCAAAAGACAAATTTCAACTCCAACTTGCCACCATACTGGATTAAAATTCATGTAATATATTCATAACATATGATAGCTAACGTGACCAACAACATGTAACTACAATAACAACTTTGTTTAATTATTTAGTATTTTGCATCAATGCCTAAGGGCTTCTGATTAATTCATCGCCGTCCATTATCTAATTTCAAGTCAGTTCTAGCATTAATCTTTACTGCACTCTTGACTTCGGATTCAATAAGTTGCAATCTCCAAACTTCATTTTTCGAACGACTACATATTGTATGTAATCATTATTACATGAATGAAAACACATAGAAGCATAATTTAGCAAGTTAAAGGGACACTCCACCCAAAAAACAATAGCGGCTGAGATGTTGCAAAACTTACTCAATAGTTGCTTGGTTGTGTTATTTTCGGGGGTTATAGTTTAATTACGGAGAAAACACGTCATGAATAGCGGACTATTTTCTGCTGCGCAGAGATACAACGGCAGTACATTCGAAGTTTGTCAGGGGAGTAGTCGCAACTGACGGATCAGCCATTCGCCCGCATTTTGCCTCCCGGCTTCCATCCATTGCAGCGATGCTGTTCTGAGCAATGTGCATCCCCCTCCGGCAAAAAGCTGTAGCCAATCAAATTGCTGCCCGTGCATGGGCAAGACGGAGCGGCCACGCCCACATGTTTTAGGTTTTCAATTAATTGCAGGAAAACTAATAACAATTGGACAAGGTTTATATTTACAATGTTGTGTAACTTTTCAAGAAGAAAAATATATCTTTTTTTTTATTTTTGGGTGGAGTGTCCCTTTAAAGGTGAACCGACATGCCATACGCACTGTGCCGGATGTATATTTTGACAGTGTGAAGAGCTATTTGCGAATTTTTATTTAAAAAACTAATCGGTAGAAAAATTAGAAAAAAATTGGACATATGCAAAAATACGTGTTGTTCATACACAGGAAATTTTTCAGAGAAATCGGTTGCAAGAAAGTTACCCTGTCAGTTCACCTTTAATGTTAATAGTTGTAATTAAATCTAACAATCTAACATACATTGCTTGCTACAGAAATAAAAATGGAAACTAGATTGTAAAATGGGATTGTCGTAAAATGTTAGGAACGAAGAACGGTCATAAAGATTCATGAATCATGAAATACAAGTACATAGTACATATAAAGAATATATAAGTGTAGAAGTTTGAAACGGATTTGCTGGGAAAATACGATGTAAAATGCATTTTTCTCTACTGGCTTGGTGATAAATACAGTAGTGTACTTTGTGCGCATCACAAACATGCAATCTCAGCATCTTTATACTCTGCTTCTGCTTTTGTATTTTGTAATACTTATACGTAAAAGGAAAACTTGCTTGTCATACACAATGGTAGAAGTTTTGCAAATGGCGATTTGCCACGCCCCAAAGCCGGAGCGCCGTATATATGTACCTCCAAAAAACCAATAAACACCGAGATAAGCTCGGTTATACGACAATAATAAATATGCTATATAGTGTAGAAGTAGCAGGGGGTCCAGTCACACACTACATCATACACGAAACATCGACCGAAAAACATGCACATATATTTTCAACATCAAACCACAACCTCCTTCAAGTTGAGTTGCACTCGCACTCGCACTTGTTATTATATTATATGCCAAAACTCCATGTACTCCAAAATTTTTAAATATTCATGACCACGTGACAGGACCGGCCATATGACTGATGCTTTGGAATGATTAATTTTAGACAAAATGTTTGTTGAATAGTTTTTCAAATTTATTTAGAATGACAGCAACTGCGATGGGCTTTATGGGGCAAAAGTGTACATGTATGTATATAAATGCATAAATTGCAACTAACAATGGCGAAATGGATGGAAATATTTGGTATGTGCTTCACGCACCATGGCATCAGTGGTAAATATACTCTCCCACAAGTCGTAAATAAAACGCAGGGAATTTAAATTCCCAACACAGTGCCCTTATAACCCATTCGTAACCCGATCATAACGCAAAACGGCACAAAGTTCATATTTAACCCGAATAAAGCACGTGCCCTACTACACATCCAGACAGGTTTTCCATCATAGACAGGTTCCCATAGGCTCCAGAAGAAATACAGTGATACTTTCTAATCCGTAATAACCATAATATGCAAAATATAATGAGTTTTAAATAAAGTTATATCTAAAAGAAAACATATAGGGTATACATTTACTGAACATTTAAAAATTATACTATGCTGGGACCATATAGAATGCAGGATAAATGTTTTTAAAAAACCTCCCTATGCTGGAAAAACCAGTCTATGGTGGACATTTTATCCGATCCAATGATATTCCACCATAGACAGGTTATCATTACTGTATTTAGGAAAAAGGAAGGTCTATGTCAGTTCCAATGTTGAATCAAACACTAAATAATGGATAAATTTAGTTACACATAATTAGAAGATCGAAAGTTCCTAAGATTTTCCAACTTATTTACCGACTATGTTTAAAGGTGAACAGAACAAGTTTTGAAAGGTACCCTGAAACTTAAACTACCTGAAGAAAAGTCATAAAGAAAGCAAGTGGTGCAACAAAGTCTATGTGAAAATTAGTAGATGTACCCTACTTTTTATAATAACTTTTTTTTACTAATTTTCGCAGAGATTTTGTTGCACCACTTGCTTTCTTCATGACTTTTATTCAGGTAGTTTAAGTTTTAGGGTACGTTACAAAACTTGTTCTGTTCACCTTTAAGAAATTTTATACCTTAAAGAGGTGGAAAGTGGCTTCCATGTTGTAACGACCCGTGTCCGTGCCCGGGTATCGTTGACAATGTCGCGAAAGAATAAACACAATTAGAACAATCAATAGAAAGTTTATTGCGTAATAATCAATCACAACTAAACTCGGATGGTATAAACAACTCAATAATATATATCGGGTC
>JAQIWR010001504.1:0-13565 GCA_034695945.1 Glomeris hexasticha
TTCATGTTTTTAATGCATGTATTTCTGGAATTATTAACAGAATTATGGGTGTTCAAATACTTTTTTTGATCACTGTAATCCGGTCTTGGTTGCAATGCTTTCATATGGCTTTCATAGGTGACATTTGGTAGATGAGAAAAATATTACGTATTTCAAGTGTAGCTAACAATGTCTGGCGAAATTCGTGTTGAGCAATCGTAGAAACTGGCCAACAAATGCGTGCAAAAACCAGTTATAAAAATGTTTTATAAATGTTTTATTATAGTTTCGTAAGTCTGAATACGCAATCGGCATTTCTCGTCTCCCGTCTGTGATATAAAGAACACAGCGGCAAGTTCATTGTTTCAATTATACCCTGCGAAACCCAAGGTCATTCTCAGTTAGGTTGGTTGGGTTGGACCAATGGTTGGACCTTGGGTTGGACATTACACTCTTCTATTTGGAAAGATTTAAAAGAAGCCGTCCTTGAACGTCAACTTGACAAAGTTGAAATCTGTCATGTGGAATGGAGATAAAAAATGTATTTTTATATTGCGACGGAATGAGAAAAAATCCGAAATGACTGTTGATCTCATCTGGCGGGTAAACACGTTTTAGACACCAGCGCCACCTATCGGAAGTTTATTTTTGTCATCACATATGTCTGGTAGTATATAATCTACCAGGGCTCTCTCCATAAGTTTCAACAAGAGTTTCAATAAAGTTCAAAAATAGGTTTAGCATGTGTTCCATTGCATCACTATTGTTAATGCAATGCCATTTGAAATTATTCTGTAATAGATGTTATAATTGAAAGTATAATTAGTCTTCACATTGGTAAACTGTTTTATACTGTTGTAATAATTGGTGAGTGCTGTTATGTAATGAAAGTTCGTGTTATTTCTACTCCGAGGTTTTTCGCACTTCGTTCCTAAAACATTTCAAACGTTTTGCAGCATCGAATAAAACAAATATAACTTGTAGTATATTTTATTTTGGGTAGACTCAGTGAAGCTTGTAAAAGGAAAATGATGGGTGGAGAAAGACGTGTGTTAAAAATATCTTCACGTTTTGGTTCGGGGGTGGGGGTTCGGAATGGAATTTTCCACAATAAACAGTTCGTGGAAAGCCCGGGTTTAATGATAGGACAATCTGTGGAACTCAGAGACAAGCCAATCAGGTTGGTGGGTGGTGGTTATTTCGAGGTCACCTTGGGTCGTGGGCAAGCAGGGCCGAGCCCCTTTAACAAAACCTGTCTTCTCATTCATGAATATTGCAAATTGTTATTCAGCAGACGCTGTTCTGAACGGGGGCAATGTTTTTTCGAACGTGTAGGCTTCGACTAAACTGAAAGTACGTCATGTCTCAAATAAGGTTTCTTGTCAATCGAGTTTTTGCGGTAAATGGAGCAGCGAGAGAGTCGGCGATATTTCGAGAGAGTTGCGAACGGCGGCCATTGCGCTCGATCAAGGGCTCGATGCTGACGCATTTCGCATTTGTAAAGTGCCGGAGACGAGCCGATCGTTCCCGAGATGAACCGACCGGAGCCGAAGTTTACCGAATGCCGCCGAACGCTCCTCGTAGCGATAGATCTCATTTTTTTTTAGAAATACTCTCGGGCCCCATAAACTTTAATACACCTCGTCCAAGCTTACACTGTCGGGGCTCAGCTGTAATTTACGATTGACTGACACATTATCACATAGTCGGCAATATAATACAGCATCCTTTTTGAATAGTAGTCGTTACGAAATAAACAATAAATAACTGGCTTGTACAAAGTTCATTAGAATTTTTGCTACGCTTGCAGCTTGCAGTTTGCTTGACAAAGAACTGTTACGACATTGAATGCATAATGTTTTATGTCTGTTATAATGTATACGTTACTTGGATACCGACATACAAAAGGAATACACATTGTAGTGTTATATAGACATGTTGATTACAAGTAGATGCCGTTTCTCCTGCATGGTTGTTGATTTTGGGTTTCGTTTGATGTTTGTCTTCTACGCGTACACAAACAATGACAAATTGGAGGAGGAAAGTTCGTAAAATGCAACCTGTGTATAACAATTTGCCAATGTCATGGTGATGCTGGCATAAAATGTAATATATTACGTGTGTCCTTTGTTCGGGGGGGGGGCTGCCTTTGTCCGCTAATTGATATACAAAGAAAGAACAAGATAAGCCTTTCCTCCCCCACTGCTTTGATCAGTATGATTTTAAAGGGTAAAATAGTTGACAGAATATTAATTCATGCACATGCATTATGTTGAGTAACTTGGACAAAAGTTTGAATAAGGAAGACAAAATTGTGCAACCATAATAAAGAGGGGTTGAATGTGAAGTACTATAAGTATATGTTGCAGTATTGTAATTTGTGCATTCGTTTTTAATTTTTCTCAGCAATGTGGAATGACTGGAAGAAGCTACTCGTATGGAATCTTGAACATGGCTGTACGGCGTCTTGGAGCAGCTCTGGCCAAAAGAGGATTTGTGAAAGGAGATGTGCTGGCTTTGATCAGTCCAAACATTCCTGAATTTGCCGTTGCCTTTCTGGCAGCCACTTCAGTTGGTGGTGTTGTCACAACTGTTAATCCCATATACACAACCGGTTGGTTAAATTCGAGCATTTGGTGCATTAAATTAGCTTTATTTGATTTCAACCGGTATGGTTTTGTCCCCTGCAGAAGAAATTGCGAGACAACTTGTGGACTGCAATGCAAAGTTTGTCCTGACTGTCCCATTCTGCAGTGAAACGGTTGTGAATGCTGCTGCAAAGAGCCCCAGTGTGCAGGTGATTTGATGAAATGATTGTGTGTAAAAGGTGCACGTTATTTCATGTTTCTAATTATGGGTATTTTAAACCCTGTAAATGCAGGAGGTGTTCTCTGTTGGAGATGCACCCGGATGCACACCAGCAATGGCAATGCTAGCAGATGCTGATGAAAAGTATTTCCCACATAATCTGAAGATTGATCCGTACGAGGATCTGGTGTGTCTTCCATACTCCAGTGGGACAACAGGACCACCGAAAGGCGTCATGATCACCCACTTCAACCTTTGTGCGAACATTACACAAATGTGGTAAGGAATCGTTGCCAATATGTTTCGACTTTACACCGCATGCAATTATCCTTTGCCCTGATGATTCTTCTGCGACGTACAAAGTGTGCATGAATAGTGTGCACCAAACAGTCCACTTGCTATTTTGGAAAGTGAAGTGTGTTTTGAGTTTAAAGTTTGAAGTTCCAAGGAGAAGTGTTAGGAAAATACCCACTAGACTTGACTGATATCATGGACAGATCAGAGAAATATGTCTTTAACCTTTGAAAAGTGTGATGATTTCTTTTTTAAATGGCAATGTACAAACTTCCCGATAGGATTTCCTTGTATTGGTACCGTTACAATAAGTTTTTTGTACAGATTTCATTCATTTTGCTGAATTTATCGTGTTTGCTTTTTTGTTTAACAGTCATCCGGAATTTGTTGGCAATATTGGTGGAGACGATATTATGCTGGCAGTGTTACCGTTTTTCCATATATACGGTTTGACTGGAGTTATGAGCGTAGGATTGCATACAAAATCTAAGATAGTCACTTTGCCCAAATTCGATCCGGAGATGTACATAAACGCTCTACGAGAGCATCGGGTATGTATATGAATTGACAGATTGCATTTGCAGACATGGCCGGCTTGGTGGAATGTTGAATTAATAATAAATTGTTTTTAAAACAGCCAACAATCCTTCACGTGGTACCACCAATGTTATCGTTTTTTGCAAAGACACCTTTGATACGTCAGTCCGACTTCGACAGTGTCAAGAGCATATTTGTTGGCGCAGCTCCACTCAGCACTTCAATGTGCCACGCGTTCTTGGAACGTATTCATCCGCACACTCTGTCTTTCCAAGAAGGTGCGTTTTGTGTTTAATGTTTTGCCGACGAGCGATTAAAATGTGATTAGCTAAAATTGATGTGCTGCAATGTTTTTAAAAACGATATTAAGACAACTTCATTGCTGTGACGTATGTTCATTGGCATCGGGGGTTTCAATAATTGTTGTGTGTAAATGTCAATTGGTTGATAATTATTTGCCAATTTGGTTCAATTTTATGGTGATTGAATGTGCTAATAGTTTCCACAATTTTTTGGCAGGATTTGGGATGACGGAAACTTCCCCAGTTACCCACATGAATCCAGTTTCTCATACTGAAATAGGAACCTGTGGCGTTCTTGTTCCTAACACAGAAGCCAAGGTACAAATGTTTTTTTTTGTATATTGTATTTTTATTTAATTTAATTAAACATAACTGGTATCGTGTTTAGATTCTTATAATTTGAGCTGTGTGTGGTTTTTGAAATACAGATTGTGGATGTGGAAACGCGTGAAATGCTGGGACCCATGCAACCTGGTGAGCTTCTGGTACGCGGGCCTCAAATAATGAAGGGTTACTTCAATAAGCCCCAGGCAACTGCGGAAACCATTGATGCCGAGGGATGGCTGAATACGGGTTAGATAAACGTGACATGTATTTGTAGTTATGATTTGAGACTGAACATGGAAATTTGACACTCCATTTTAGGTGATATTGCAATGTACGATGAAGAAGAGTATTTCAAAGTTATCGATCGATTGAAGGAGTTGATAAAGGTTAAAGGCATGCAGGTGTGATCGAGTTATATTTGTTACGTAAAAAATAAAATGTGGGAGATTTACAGGGTCCTTAATGCATTGGGTGGTATTATATTTTAGGTGTCCCCGGCTGAGCTCGAAGATCTCCTCATGAGCCATCCAGGTATTCAAGATGCGGCTGTTATTGGTATTCCTGACCATCGTGCCGGTGAACTTCCTCGAGCGTACATTGTGCGAAAGGATCAGTCGTTGTCTGCTAGTACAATCACCACATTTGTGGAAAGTGAGTGACAATTGGAGATGAAATTGCATCACAATACGTTTAGTTACTTGAATTACATTGAGGTGTTTTGTTTTTGTGGTGATTTTTAGGTCAAGTAGCACCTCACAAGGCACTGAAAGGTGGAGTAGAATTTGTTGATGCCATTCCAAAGACTCAGACTGGCAAGATTCTGCATAGAGCTTTGAAACAGCAATTCCTGGTTGAGAAGGAGAGGTCGTAGTGAAGCCTGGACAACAATGCAAAATTTAAGCACTACTGATACGTATTTCAGATAGTCTGAGCAAACTCCTTGGGTGTAAAGTATGTTTTTACAAGTTTAAATGCAATCGTTGTCCCCTTCACACTTTGGATACGGATACAGTTTTTATTATTATTACAAAAGTAACATCCTATTCGTACAATTATAAAAGGAATATAAATGGTAACCTGATCTGTGTATACAGTATTTTTAATTGCTTTCTGTATTGTAAATTTCCTGCAGTTGATCGAGATTGTATCGTAGTGTGAGGTGCAATAATACTGTGTCGGTGTAAAAACACAGCTTGTTTTTTCGTTATACGTTTTCCACGCTGTACATAAAAATGCTGTATTTTAAATTCTCTGTGGAACTTGCTATGAAATTGTAATGCAATTTATATATTATATGTATGAGTGAATTAAAATTTTGGGATTTGTACAGTTCTGTTTATGAAGTCTTTTTGGGCAATTTTCTTAGTGGATTATCGATTATCTGTATTTACTTGCTCCTAACTCCTAAAATCCTTGATTCCAATCGATGCTTGTGATCCAATGGCAAAAAAATGGCATTGTGTTGTTCAAATCCGACGCTAGATGGCGACACTATACATTGAGCCAACTGCGCGTGGCAAAGCAAGGAGGTACCTCTACCCACCTTGCCTCTACCTCCTTGGGCAAAACATCAAATCAGGTTGTTGTCGTTGTTGTTCGTTCTTGGTAGTCCAAGGTCCGTAAACATTTTTAAATTTGCATAGAACATGAAAACAAAATTTGAATAGTTACCTTTGTTCCTCGATAAGGCTGTAATTACATTACGCAATTTATTTGGGGTCCGAAAAATCACAGCACGGCAAAGATGTATAGAAATGGTTCAGTCGTTGGTCACCAGATGGCAGGATAGTCGCGAGTCGCGTGACTGTTCCGTTGGAATTTGGAAATCGAATTTTTTGTAAGCCGTGCAACGCGCAGCAGGCCCTAGATGATTTTAATAAGGTATATGGGGCTTTGATTCACTTATAGAGTTGAAAAAATAGTTCAACGCGCGTAGAAAAGCATTGGAAGAGCAATTGGGGAAAAGTCTGTACTGTTGTAATATAATATCATTGATAATATGAATGCGAATAACATTTAGGCCTATTAATGGCGGCGACAGCGGTTGTTATCAAAGAACTTTTTGAATCGTAGAACTTGTATTTGGGGATTTACGCAAGATGGATGAATTAATTTCTTTACAATTTAAATGCAAATGAAATGTTTTTATTCTCCTACAATGGATATTAATGCCAGAGAGTTTTATTATAGTGGTATATAGGCCTAGTCCGCAAACCCGTCCCCCAAACCCTATGGAAATCGTGGGTTTTGTGCAGAAGCGTATTCGAACGCCTATGGGATCTTTGGCGAATTAGGACCCCACTGTTTGAGATTTGCACGTGATTTCACGGCTGATTGAGGCGGAAGCAAGTGGATCGAAGCAGGGGTCTGGCCTACCCATTGCCCACCGACCGACTAAACTGGCTGTGAAAGCACTGAAAGCGGTCAAAGCGAACGGATTATAAGCGGCGAATAATTGGAAAGGCCGGATCCGCAAAGCCCGCTTCTATGGGCCACCCCGACGACTGACGACTGTCACGACCATGGGGGCGTGTCTGGACAATGTGCCAATTAATCCGACAGCAATAGGGCAAATCGGGGCATCTGGTGGGCGCCATTTTGAGTCCACCATTTTGAGTCTGCAAGTAAAATCGAAGATGCAGCTTTATATGCAATGCAAAAAATACCGTAATGTTTTTTATAAATAATCATTACAAATTTACGCAACTACGTACGTATTAATTCATATAACTCGAGTGAGCAGCTAAAAAACGCTATTAAATATAGGGGTCACGATACTGAGGGCGCCATTTTGATTCCACGGACTGATTGGAACAAAGTTCGAACGAACGTTGTATGCGAACTATACGCGCATGTTTTTTGTTTCTTGTAATATTACGGGCACGAGATGTCTAATCTTGGCTTGCGGCTACGGGAATATTTGTTTTGTTACGTGTGGCCGTTATATGGGGGCGAAACGGTGAAATGCCAGCGGCGAAGTGTGCGATTCATGCGCATTGAAGGCAGGCAGGCAGGCACTTGACGAGATGGCAAGCTGAGCGCTTGCCGACATCTCGGTGGGTAATCCGCAGCTTACCGATCGATTTAATTAACTAACAGCAGGAGGTAAAGAGGGATCGCAGTTTGGGCCGACGTGGGTGGGTCATGGCAATCTCTGGTGCGCTTTTGGCCGTGTGTCGCACTATAGCCCATGTATTTGCGCACCTCAAACAGAAACCCTCTTTTTGCTTCGATCTGCTATATATAGGACTCGACAGCTGATCGCTTATAATGTGTGCAGTAATACGCGCATTGATCCATTATTAAAATATGGCATATGTGAATCACATCCCCCTCTGTTCCCCACCAGCCAGTAGTATTATAAGCCGTGTGTGAAATATAGGAGGAATGTTTTGTGGGCCAAAATGTGCATGTTTACCCTATATAAGATAAAATATATGTATTTGAACGCAATTGTCTAAAATTGGTAAATACTGAATCCGGATTATATATAGGTGAAATCTTGGACCAATAGGGTGAAATGCATGCATTTAGTGACTTTTGGTGGATTTATCGCCGTATACAGCAAACAAAAACATAACTTTTGTATATATGATTTAATTTTATAGTTTCTGGTCGAATCTTGAAATGTTCTTAGAGTAATTCTTCAATAAACTATATAGTTGTTTCGCATACTATTGATTTTATTATTCACATTATAAGTGGTGCAATACGGGTATTGTTGACATATGTCAACGATTATATGCAGGCAAAATGATAATCATATGTCCTTCGCAATACCGCCAATATACAGTATAGGTATAGAATGCAAATAAAATCGTTGATGTTAATTTTCAGAATCGTCGCATTGTGATATCAAATGATGGATGTGGGTCAACTTCAGGAACTCTGACGTGTGACAACAGAGGAAGAGAAAATCACAACCTTTCAAGATATATAGGTATTTCACATGTAGGATTTGCTTCAGTTGTATTGAACGAAGTGTGGGATGATATTACGTAATACCACCCTTGGTAATACACATAACGACATGCAGCATATTATATACGAACCGTTTCCGTACATTGAGTTGATATATACGGCATTTAAATATGGGTTCACAACATGCAACCAGTTTTTGAGTAGAAACATTCAATATTAGAGGCCTGGGAGGAAGATGTGTTGCGTTTGAAACGAGGTGAGAGCGATGTAAGAAGTGAACCGAGGTAAACCTTATACCGAGTTGAGTCATGTTGGACATGTACCACCCTTGGAGCTCCGAGGGGGTCGTGGAAAGGGGCCTTCAATTGGCAGTCGTCGACGAGGACCACCCGGGTTATAACCACCATCCCCTATAGCCTGCAAAAAGCCTCGAAAATCAACAGGTTTTGTGTGCAGATACACGCTGTTTACTGATCGGAATCAGGAGTGAACATGCACACTTTTCAGTATAACAAAATCAACTGCTCCCCATACATGCAATACTATACACAATAAAAAACAATACAAAACATTGTTTTTTATTGCGTGAATTCTGTATAGGTGAAAAATAATGTATCCCAGTTCTGTTGTTGGTGTTGTTTAGTTGGAATATTCTACTTTAAAAAAAGGTGAATTTCATTGAATGTTGACCATACATACATACATATATACTGTATGCACGCCCACATTATGCAGCTTGCATGCACACTTGGAACCCCGCAGATGTTTTGTCAAATATTTAGACAGCTTTTCTGCTTCTCCTTTAAATTCTTGTAATCATGCCAGTGTGATGCCACGTCATTTTTTGTTGTTATCTTTAAAGATGAAGAAACGGTTTGAGGGCATGTTTAAAAATCTCGTGTTTCCCATGATAATCGAATAGCGGACAAACGCATAATGCGATTTTTAAAGGGCTCGAATGGGAAAAAGAGGGATGAGGAGAAATGTCTGGACATAGATGTTAACATAAAGTAGGTATGTATAGCTGTTGTAAACGGTATTATGGACCGATTGGAATAGGGGAGTTTCTGGCTCATGGTATCAATACTCACCGATGCTTGGAACTTTTTGGAAGAGGTCGCAGGTTAAGCCCTATAGGATCCTGTTGCTCAGATCCGATCCTAGCATGCGTGTATAGAGAGAGAGTCGTACACAAGACGGTAGCCATTGGCTCAATGATCCCCTCCTTGTATATATGGCGTGTTAACAGTTTAATCCTCGGGTCGGCAGCAAAATGGCCGTGGTGCACACTCTGAAAAGTAGTGCATGTAAGTGATGACAAAGGGCGCCAAGTGCGCCATTTGCACCGCCATGCAGCTGTCGCACCTTATGCACTGTCGCTCCGTTGGCTTCGACGTGCCAAAGGGCACATCACAAAGTGGCCCTTTGTACGAGGCTTTTGTGCGTGCAAGTTTAAGCGTGGCCTGAGGATTATTGCCAGTGATCGTAATCGACCAATCTACCATCCCACACCCACCTCAGCGTTCACATGCAGATTGGAATCGAAAACGAGTAAAGCATGCAGATCTGCAGATTTCTCTCACTGTTACGCGACTATGTAGGTTTTATTCGCGATGTTGTAGGCCATATAGGTGGTCCAAGACCTCCAAAGCGGTGTGGACACATGAACGGATCAGGGGCCCTTTGGCGGTGGCCTTCTTTCGCTTCCGGATGAAGGACTCCGGATAATGATCTTCCGGAGGGTCCTTGTATTGCCGCATTTTTCAAGCTGCACGGCCTGTGTATATAGTTTAAGCCTACAGCTACAGCACCTGAATTTCAAAAATTTACATACAAATGTAATCACTCGCACCTGAGTATTTGAGCAATTTTGCAAGTTTAGCTTGGATTTTTAAAAATGCAATCACGCTAATTAATGTCCATTGGTGAGCATGTGGCAGTGTTGTATATGCTGTTGGGAAAGTTATTTGCATGTCTTTCCTGGAAATGTATATTATCCCAGTTTCAGAAATTTTAGTAGATGGCACCACTGCGTCATGCAGGCTTCCACTCTGACAGTTTATATAGCAGAGATGACTAGACAAACGAAATACTGAATATAAATGCCATTTTACACAATGAATTAGATATTAGCATGTATTATAATTTTAATATATACCTACTGCATAATGCTTCCAAATGATAAAGTTTGTCATGCTCCAAAATGCAGAACTTTATGAAGTTAATAAAATAAAATAAGTTCCATTTGAACTTTTTGAGATATATGTATCTATTGTAACTATCAATGTAAGCTAGCTGAAAATATTTTCATGAACAAATGTTTAATTATGCATACATAATCTTTTTGATTTTGATGTCATTTAAAATTTGAAATTGCAAATTAATTTTATAAACTTTATATACATATTTTTACGTATAATAATTGTGGTAGGTTGTGGTTCAGTCCAATGGGATTATTTCTGCATGACGTAATTTGCATAAATTTATGTGTGATTCACATTGAGTGCAGGCAACTATACGGTGTACCCTCCGAGACAAAAATATGGAAACTTTTACATGGTCTCGCCAAAGTTTTTTGCAAAATTGCGGTCAAACATCAAAATTTATTATAAAAGCAAATGGTGTATTGAAAAGTGCATTGTTTCAGCTAGGTTTCAGCAACAGATCGACAACAGAACCAAGATTATGCATGCATAAAAAACACCCAAGATATGTATTAATTTGTGAGAACAACATGGACAAACGTATATACTTTTGTCCTATGTTGTTGCGAATATTTAGGGAATCATCCTAAATATTCGCCATGATTCCAACTTCACACTAACTTTACCCTTCCCAAAGAGTTCTTTTGTACAACTCTGGTGTTGTATACCGTAAAGTTTCTTATAGAAGCCCGGGCTATTCAAATTTTGGATTTGCAAGACCGGCTTCTATAATAGAAACCAGGCTTCTATTAGAAACCGGTGTTTATTTTTATCGTAGTGAAAATCGGTGACCACATATTGCAAAAAAATGAAAATAACATGGTGTAATCACGCTTTTATATTTATTATCCTTTAAAATCACTACTGCCGGAACATATATACAGGTTGTTAATGAATACATATTACAAACTCATAGGGGTTGTAGAAGAGCTATGGTAGATGAAATATTGCTATCAACCCATGGGCGGAAATGTCACCTAACTGCGCTATTGGCATCCGAAGCTCAAGAATCCCCCTTGAGGGAGGCTGCCCTGCGCTTTACTGGGAAGCCTACCATTTGAGTTATGGACTATCCATTGAGATGGCGTTTGTTCATATTACAAGAAGAAATAAAGAAAGTGTACATTATCTGTGATTCAAAGGAGATTCCTGTGAACCTTATTGTTTACCCATAAGTACACACGTTGTTAATAGGCACGACAACTACAGTATAGTTGCTCGAATGTGCATCCACTAATGCCAATGCATGCATGGCATCTTCTAACCATGTGATATTGTACACTCTGTCCACAATTCCTCTCGTGTTGTGGATCAGTTACTGCTGCTGCATGTATCCGAGCCACAAGATTTTCATCCGACTTGACAGAGGTGTCTCGTATACCAGAGCCTTCATGTGGCTCAGCAGAAAGAAATCTATAATGGATTCAAATCCGTTGATCGTGGAGGCCTCGCCACTGCACCACCTCGGCCTATCCATCTGGCTCCAAACGTTTGGTTAAGGTACGCATGGATAGTACGGGCAAAGTGTGCTGGTCCACCGCATCATGTTAAAGCCACATGGCACGACGAATGCTCAATGGAACCTCCTCCAGTAACTGTGGAAGAGTATCACGCAGGAACATCAAAAACACGGTAGCAGTGAGAAGTGGTTCCAAAAGATATGGCCCAATCAAGCGTCTGTCAACTATGCCTGCACATACGTTCACAGTGAATCTTTGATGGTAGTTGCGAGAGGCCATGCTATGAGGATGCTCCCACACATGCTGGTTGTGAATATTGTAGACACCTTCCCTCATAAACGAAGCCTCATCAGTGCAGAGAATCTTATGTGGAAACTGCGGCTCTTCCCAGATTGCTGGATCAAATAATATATGAATGAGTAGATGTCGCGTTTTTAAAGTTTTTATTGCAAATTACCGGAGTTTAACATTCAAAATTCAGGATTCAAATTTTGAATTTCAGAGATCACCGTTCAAGATTCGCCAATAATAGCGCATCTAATCAGAAATCATACTTTGATTCATTCGCCACACTGTCTCTAATGAAGTCACTGTAACAAGTCACTATAACATGGGATAGAGAGTAAACATCAGAAAAAATAGAATACCGTAACTTTTCTTTGTTATGAAGTAAATTTCCCGCATTAAAACAATTTTTTATAACAGCTTCGATGAGAGAATGGCATTTTGGGGAAACCTAAATGTTGTCGTTATACGCCCATTGCCATTATAAACTATATATGTTGCTATAAAAAGGTTTGCTATAAATTCCTAGCCGAATATAAAGTATATATGACCAAAAAAAGCTATTGGACCGGTCATATTTGATAAGAAAGGGTGGGAAAACAAGCCATTGTTAACATCCGTGAAATATCTCCCCTTCGTAATTGCGCCATTTTAAGAGAGAAAGGGACGTGAATTTTCAACGTAATCGCACATTCAGAATATATTACAATTGCCTATTTGCATGTAAAATCATTGCATGCCGGTAAAAGTAATGGCCTCCCATTGAACATCGCTGAAAAACTAAAGTTATGCCAGTTGAAGTTTTAAGCAGATTTGTTTAATTCGTCATATAATTTACAATGTAATTATAAATCCTGAGTAAAATTATCAGCGCTCATTTGAAGAGCAATTATTATGAATCAAATGTTCAACTGCACTTTATTGTACCAAACATGGTTTTAACAAACGGCCTGTGCAGCTTGATGAAATTGTAGTAAAAGAAAGAAGTATGTGAAAAATATCCCCACAACTTGTAGTAGCTAGCATGTCATTACATAAAAATAATCTTATTGATTTATACAATATATTGGATGTACTCACAGAGCCCAAAGAGGACATTTTCGCTATGCCAATTGCTGGTATGTTTACACCAAATTCATTACTTCCCATGCGTAATTGCAGAAAATACAGCTGTCAAACACAATGATATTTCTGCTCTAATGACATTTCTCATTTCTTTAATAATAGTTTTATTAAATTTGTTTACCATATTTCCTTTCCATAGGCAAGCCTTGCTTGCCTATGGATTACAAAATAATAAATAATGAGATCAAGTGGTTAATTCAAATACATGTAAACAATACTACACCTTAGATCCAACCATGGAAGCAGTAAGCCACAGCAAGCAAAGAATGCTTGTGTTGATAAACGTCCACAGGATGTAATTAAAAACTTCTCCATTATTATTA
>JAQIWR010001505.1:0-13558 GCA_034695945.1 Glomeris hexasticha
AATTTATGCAATGTTTTACTTTGTGTAGGCCAATTTTCAGGGTATGTTCCAAAACCGTGTCAGTTCTCCTTTAAGTAAAAGGTGCACTCGAACTTCGTAATTTGGGATTGGCTCCTAATGCAAACCGTTGCAAAGATAGGCATTCAATGACACACATAAACAATGATAAAGTTGAAGTTATATATATATATATATATATGTATATTTGCAATAGTCATTTTTGAAAGTGACCTAAGAGGGAAACATGTTTTTATTGCATGACTTATATATCTTAAATCTCACGAGAACAAATTTTATATTATTACGTTAATACGGCATTATTTATTGTTTTTTTTTTTAAATTGTGTAAATTAAATTTTGGTAATAATATTTTGTTAATGGTTTCATTTTAATACATAGTATTTACAATACTGGTAATTATTGTAATTATTGTAGTGGTTTTGTAAGATTAATTGCAACTGTTATGTGGTTGCAGATAAATGTGGTTGGTGATTGCGACAACAACTACGAATAAGTGAGCACGTAAAGAACATATACACGCACCTGTTCATAGCTGAAAAGGTAAGCGCATGTTTTGACGCCTTGTTTTTACTATCTAAAACAGTTTCAATTTGCATTACGTTTCTTTGGTACAACTGAAGTATACATATCGTTGTCGTGTTCTAGTCATGTGACTTTCCGAAAGACTTTCCGCAAATAATTAACCATTTAACAAGACTTATTAGAGTTAAAGACGAATGAGCACAGCCCTTGAAATTGCCGAATTAAAAAAAAAACGAGATTGCGATAAATTATATCACGGCTTCTCCCCACTCTCAAAGTAGGGTAATGAGTAGTACAATGTTTACAAGAATTACGGACATTCGGAAGGAAGGATTTGGTTGAAAGTATTTGTACATATTCTGTAACTTACTGCAAATGTGGTGAATATGCATGCAACTTCCACTATTGAAGACATATATGAAGAATAGTTGTGAACGCAAATTTCATTTTTCAATCACTTAATTTACAGCTGATGTAATGTTTAGGAAAGTTATTTTAGGAGATATTGAAAATGAACTGCATCCTGCTTTCATTTTCACCTTCAATGATCATGCCATACAATGAAATCGGCACGAGTGAAGAATTCATGGTGCAGTAAACATTGTGATATCATCTGTTGAAATGCATCAACTGTTACATGGCGTAGTGTACATGTGTTTAGAGGGCCACCAGTGCCTCTTGAGCAACAGTTCTCTGGTCATCATTTGACTGCAGCTAATCAAAAGCAAGTCGAAGACTGTTCTCTAGGAACCTCTTTCTGTAATCTTCTTGAAGAGACACATCCAGCAGAAAATCCAGCTCTTTACGGTAGTGGCTCTTGTGTTGATGGTCTTCGCCGGCACTGGTGTCGTACTTGCAACAGTTGGTCCAGTCTGCGCAGTGGTCCCTTGACGTGTTGTGCTAGAACCGGAGGATGGTCTGGCTGACCTTCGTTCAAATGGACTTGGGGTAGTAGGCAACATCGCCATGTCGCTTCGAGGACTGTTGTGGTCAGGTCCTGGTGCGAATGGAGGTGGGAATGGGGAAGGAAGACCAAAGTTTTCGGAAAATGGTGGATGGAAAATACTCTCGAAGTTGCTAGGAGAACTGAAAGATGAACTGAAGTCTGGGAAAGGATTTGGTGAGAACGTAGGCCGGAACCCTTGGTGGTCATCAAATGTGCTGAAATGAGGAGGGGGTGGTGGTGGTGGTGGTCGCATAGAGTTATGGATTTGATGGTTGATGTAGTCAAATGATCCCGGTTGATTGACGGTTAATGCAGTTGTCGATGGCCAGGTTGTTTGCATTTTGCAGTAGCAGGGTATCCACTCGCATGGAAAACCTGGATATGTCGTGGAATTTTAGTCTTGATCTGGAAATGTCAGGGAAATTGACAAATTTCATGGAAATGTAAGGGAATTTTTGAATACTGTAGACCTATTTTGAACGAATTGAAGAGTAAAATGTGAGAAAAAGCGGCTGCACAATTACATGTCTGGCAAAACTAATTATGTTGATAGCAGGATTGCTTGTAAACTTGGTAGGTTTGTTGTTAAAGGATATCTCCTTGCAGAGCTCCACATTGTTGGCATTCCACATGTGTTTATAAATCACATACAAATTAACCACTCATAATGGCTAACGTGTGATTTTAATGCTTCAAATAAGAGTAAGCAGTTATTGTCATGTTAACTAACGTTACTCTGTTTCAAATGTTAAAAGTTATTACAGTATCTGTAAACTGAATGTTTCCTTGCAGAAATTTTGTGCTTGCAGCACGGCTGTAAAGACTTTGCTATGTGAAATAGCTGCAATTACTGTGCTAGCCTGATGTTACTTTTCCTGCTATGCAGGCTGTAGGGCTCAGTAAAAATACATTTGTTTGGAGTCATACTCAGCACAAATTATCATTAATATAGGGGAAAAAAGTGAAAGCTAATTTGGAAATTCTTTGACATGTCAGATTTATAGTAGCACTGAAATTGGTAAAAAATGCTTAGTTTCATGACAGCTGTATTTGAAAAGCTGCAAGTTATAGAGATTGAGATATCTCAAAAACCATTGTGCTGTAAATTTCTACAAACAATTCTGAACCTTTTACACATTTGTTGCAGAAATTTGAGGCGCAATCAAAAAGATAGTTGCTATCACATTTTTTTAATAACAAGTTATAAGTGGTCTCGGCTGTTAATAAATTTGCTACAAAGTATACAGGGGGATTCATTGAAGTCCGACCCCCTTTTTATTTTCAACAGGATTGGTTATAAAAGTGTGGATTTTTTTATATGTGTATATGGATCTCACAAAGAATCCTGTAACCCAACTTTCGCTGACCTTAATGATGTGGTTCAAGGTCATTGAATGTCTATTTTGGCAACGGATTGTTTTAAAAACCTAGTGTAAATTACAAAGTTAAAGCGCTCAGTGTGTTTAGTACAATTACCAAGTTTTGTAATTTTCTAAACATTCTACGAATTAATATGAATTTTTGAAATAGTTATTGGTTGCACAGGTAAACCCGGTGTGAGCCATACAGGTAAGCCCACAGACAGGGTTAGCCTGTTGTGAATACATGTTCATTGTCTCTTGCTTATTGGAATTCAGAAATAGTTTACACTGAATGTGCACATTTGAGTAAATGTGACCAACGTTGGTTTGTTTAAAACTGAAAACACAGTAAATTCAAATGAAACAAAATGTACACAATGAACTGTGACACAATGGTATTAACCACAAAAGAATCTCACAGTGTTTGATAATGTTGCTTGTTCCATCATTCACTGACAGTCATATGCAGCTAGTGCTCATAGAACCACAGTTTGCACTTATTGCCTCGTGCAGCAATTCAGCAGGAATCCCCTCAGTACGTGCACGAATAAGATATTGCAGATCAAGTGAAGTGGTACCAAGTTTCTTCTCATTCATACAAATTCAAATCGGATGTAAAGAAACCAACGTTATTTTTACACAATTGACCGTTTTAGAATTTTAATTGTGCGCATGCGCACTTGCATGCGCCACGAGTGGCAGCTTGAGGAACCTTTAACCTTGAGTACATACAAACGCGCTGATTGGCTAAGGTACTGAAGGTTAGCAGTTCTTAGCTGACCACCAGGTGGAGCTGGCGTATTGCTAAAGCGGTCAATTGTGCGCTGTGTAAATCATTTCTGCAGAAAATGTCCAACTTACATAAAACCTGATTATATTAGCATTTTAATTAGCAAGAGGCAATGAACATGTATTCACAAAAGGCTAACTTTGTGTGTGGGCTTACCTGCATTGGTTACAATGGGTTTACCTGTGCTACCAATCACCATTTCAAAAATTCATATTAATTCGCATGATGTTTGGAAAATTATGAAACTTGGTATTTATGCTAAACGCACTGTACGCTTCAACTTTGTAAATTATACTAGGGTCCTAACGCAATCCGTTGCAAAAATAGACATTCGATAACCTTGAAGAACTTCGTCAAGGTCAGTGAAAGTTGGGTTACCGGATTCTTCAGGAGATCCATTTACACATAAAAAATCCAAAATTTTATATCCAATCCTGTGGAAAATAAAAGGGGGTGGGACTTCGATGAATCACCCTGTATCACCAAATTAATTTAAATGCTAATTATAACATGCAATCCTTGAAAAACTTACGTCCAACTGCAAATGAAAGTTTTTAGTCAGATTTCGAACACTTGATCTGAATGACTTTGGTAATGCAAGGCATAAAAAGTGCAAGGTCTGTACCGTACACTCCACATAACTGTTTATGACTTGCTTTGGATTGTACTTTTTTGCCCATAAAACACCAGTGACAACAGTATATTCCAAATTTTACACTCCTTCCAAAGAACATGAAGAGATCTAAAATGTAAATCAAAAATGATTATATGCAGTTGGATGGAAATTTTTCAGCAATTAAATTACAAACTTTTACCATGCTATGATAAGCTTTGAAATAAATTTTGTAATTGCGTGAAAAATAGCTAAATTACTTTATTTTGTAAGAAATTCATTAAAAACTGGTATAGCTCATAACTTGTTATAGGTGTCATTTGTTTTAAAATCTTAAGCAGAGTAACTCATTTTTTGGAATCATATTAAAAAGAGAACGTTGTTTTGGGAAAGACAACAAACAAATAAGATACCACCCCAAAAGACTTGATTGTTTGTTAAGCCACATGGCAAAGTTGCTACAGCCCCACTACACACCTAGAGGATGGTTGTAAGGGTTCCTTCAATACATTCTGTATTGGCAAAATTTATAAGGAATAGGAGTATGGAGAATGCTTGCAATTCAGCATGTACATCTGTGATAAGTATACGAAGCTTTAAAATATATAGGTGGGTGTGGACTAAAGTTTTGCGGGTTTGGATGGAACCCTTGCTGTTGAGCACGGATCTGTAGCGTTAGACCAAGGAGTTATATCAGGAGTCCAGGAGATGAAAGTTGTATTTGGATGATTGTCAAGCCTCTCATTGGTAGGAAATTTTGTGGGCGTGGCTTAGCTCAATGGCGGCCATGATGATCCTGTTTGGTTTGTTTACATAAGGAATACTATTAGGATGTGTATGGTAGGAAGGATGTGATAGCGGCCAGAATTATTTAATTTAAATTTTCGATTATGTTAGGACCATTGGGTACTTTGGAATAAATTGAAACCACTGGACCCTTTGTAATGCATTGAGATCATTATGCCCTTTGGATGACATTACGATCATTAGGCCATTTGGATTTCATTATGACCTTTGGGTCCTATGGATAACATTAGGACCACTGCGTCCTCCGATTGCAATAGGACCATTGGGCCCTACAGATTACATTAGGACCATTGGGCCCTTTGGATTACATTGGGACCATTTGGCCCTTTGGATAACATTACAACCATTCGGCCCTTTGGATTACATTGGGACCATTTGGCCCTTTGGATAACATTATGACCATTGGGCCCTTTGGGTTACATTGGGACCATTGGACCCTTTAGATAACATTGCAACCATTGGGCCCTTTGGATTACATTGGGACCATTTGGCCCTTTGGATTACATTACGACCATTGGGCCCTTTGGATTACATTGGGACCATTTAGCCCTTTGGATAACATTACGACCATTGGGACCTTTGGATTACATTGGGACCATTTGGCCCTTTGGATTACATTACAACTATTGGGCCCTTTGGGTTACATTGGGGCCATTGTGCCTTTGGATTACATTACAACCATTGGGCCCTTTTGATAACATTACGAACATTGTGGCATTTGGATTACATTGCAACCATTGGGCCCTTTGGATTACATTACGACCATAGGGCCCTTTGGGTTACATTGGGACCATTGGGCCCTTTGGATTAAATTACGACTATTGGGCCCTTTAGATTACATCAGGACCATTAAACGTAATTTAAATCGAATATTGGTCGTTGTAAGCCAAGGGTGCTGCTACGAAGAGGATCAAGATGGCCGCCAATGACACGTCATTTGCGTCACAGCCAATCGCACGCAAGGGATCGCACGCATGCGCACAACGCCTTGTTGAGCGCTATTGAAGCACTTTCATCTCCTGGACACAGGTATATAACTCCTTGATCAGACTAATCTTTGGAAACACCACAAATTTCCAATTCATTATATGGCTGCAAACCCAGCAGTTCAAAATATACACAGTCATATTCCATTACAATTAATGGCAAGTGAAAATTGCTAGCATATTCCAGATGAGATATTCCTGATAGATCACCAATTATATTATTCGTCAGGCAATTTCTATACCTTTCGCACCCTTTAGCTTTATTCAAAGACCGTGGAGAGGTGTGGCCTCTTGATTGATAAACCCCAGTCAGCCTTTGAACAAAATGCAGACAAGATACTATTGCCACGTAACTTGAGTTATACATTTTTTAAAGATTTGTTACCCTGCAAATATTTTGTTCTAGAATTCACGCTGAATTATATTGGATAACATTAACCTGTAACAAAATTGTATGCACACCAATTACAGGCAATACAAAAGTCTGTACAGAAGTTTGGGAGGAGCTAGACCAAAGATACTACTATAGCATGTCCTTGATGGTGAATATTTCCTAGGCGTACAATATAGGTAAGGGCATATTCTTACTTCATGTTCGATATGATAAGAGCATTATATGGCGCGTAGTCAGAATTTGCCAAGAAAGGCATACAGGTGGCGCTAGAAGATTTCGCGGAAATTGAAAACAAAATAAAATACAACTTCAAAAAAATAAGAAATTATATGCATGGACTGTACGAACACGCCTTGACTTTTATTGTACGCATAGACATTTCCCTATTGATACGTTTTAAATTTAGAAAAAGATTACATAAATTGTGTGATGTGCTCGGTCGCAGGTGCTGCAATATTTCTTCCCGTTGTCAGTTCTGATTTTTACATATGCTCGAATTGCATTCATCGTTTGGGGCAAAAGAGTTCCTGGTGAAGCTGAAGATAATCGAGACCAAAGATTGGCTGCATCAAAACGCAAGGTAATTTGAAGAAAAATCCATATATTTTTCCTACTGCAATTCCATACTGTCATACAGACATGGACGTAGGCTATACTATTTACAAAAATATACCCTATAGTATTATAAATAAAATGTAATTAATTCCTATAATTCATATCTATACACTAATTAGTTAGTATAGTCAACAATGTGGACTACATAACATGAAGAAAACATGTCTTGTATTTCTTAAAAATAAAAATATTTTTTATATGCCAAGCACATTTTTGCTTTTACCAAAAAATATGTAAATTTTTAATTAGACAACGGAAATGCATGGTGCAGCGAATTCAGCTTTTTCATGTGATATTTGCATACAACAGCAGCAATTAATTTTTATTGCAACATGTCACCAGAACGGTGTATAGGCAAGTCATCAGGTTGAATTATTCATACTGTTTCATAACAATATTTCATTGAACTTATATACTGTATAGGCCCTATTCCATTTTGCAAAGTCGGATTTCTCTACTTATTCCAGATATTTGAAACGCAGAACACTTTTGCATGGCGGAAGTGTAGATTTTAAAGATCTGATCGATATTTTTCATCATAACCATGGTACTTGCCTAAAAATAAGTAGACAGCAATTCAAATTAATTGAACATGAATACTATATGATATAAATATCACATCACTATTCTATCCACCTCATAAACATATTTATTATAATGATATACAATACTTTAAAAAAGGAAAAACTATTTTCGTGTCTATTTTTGTTGCACTATACTGTGTTTAGATTCTCATTGAGTTTCTTAATTAGTTCATTATTATCATATTAACTGCTTTGCTCATATTGTAACAAAGTTGCTGATAATAAATTCTTAGGCTACCGACCTGAAAAACTCTGAAGTAATTGACGACAGGATTATTGCTACTGTTGCAATTTTATCTACATTCCTAAGTGTTATTTACTATAGAGGAGAATGAGCATTCCTATAACTTATATGTTGTATAGTAAAATTCTTTTCCTAACAACCGGAAAGCAATCTCATATATTATTATCTGCCTTTTAACGATACTCTTCACACAGTTATGTATTTGTGCACGGCTTAGGTTGGTGAAATCATTAAACTCGTTATGTACCAACTTGTCCCCACTTTATTTGACATGTCACCAGTATCTGGTTAAAGGATGATAAATGTGCTCGTATACTTTTCATGCACTGGGTAATTGGCCTCATAATATAAATCCGCCTTCTTCTATATCAAATGACATCAAACCCATCTGCTCAAAACCATATATGACCCAACCCATGCATCCAATACAACAACATCACCTCAAATTATTATAACCTCAAGAATTCCCAAATGCCCCAAATGCGAATGCACTTGGCATCACAGACAGAAACGACAAGCAGTTGTCATAATTTATGACCATAACATTGCATTTTATGACTGCTGAAAAATTCATGCACACGTTCATGTTGGAAATGAAAACGAAGATTCCCGGTTGTGCAAATTTCATCTTGACACGCAATGCAATTAAAGTGGAAAACAGCTAACCTCAGAACCCGATCTCAAATGTATATACCGTAAATTTTCTTATAGAAGCCCGGGCTTTTATTCAAATTTTGGATTTTTAGGATGGACTTCTAATAGAAACTCGTTTTTGTAGCTATGGGATATAATAATAAGGATTTATACCTTATTATATAAAGGCATAGGCTACAATTAAAAAATGAAAATTTATGACATTGGAATGCATGCATATTCATTACTTTATGTTAATTTATACAAATTCGGTAATATATTTAATGGTTTTATATACGTATAGTGAAATACATATAGATACACTCCTCAACCTATTAGGTATAGGCCTACCTTAAATTTTCCTTGAATTAAAAATTATCTTCCAATTTCAATTTCCCTATGTCAACCAATATGTATATCAGAGTCTCATAAACTGACTGCCAATATATACAAATATACAATATACCTATATGTATAGTATACCTCAGGCTGAAAAGATGAATGACTTCCAGCGCCCAAGCGAGCACCACTTGGCCATTGTGCATAACTACCGGCGCAGTTAAGAATAAACCTAAACTAACCATTCGAAACTAACGAAAGCTAGTTTAATGCACGTATTTGGACTTTGCGGTCATTTTAGGTTTACGGTGTTTTTGTCGTAAAACGGTTAGTTGAATCTTAATCGGCGATTTTACGTTTATTATTCACATTGGCTGATTGCTCACTTTGGCGGTAACATATGTATCAATTTGTATAATAATTGGTCTAGAAAATGCCATAATATGCATGTATGCATGTGTCACCTGCATGTAATTGCATGGATGGAATTAACATTCTTTTAAACAATGATACCAACCAATGCATAATTATTGATCTTCCTTGACAATGTACTATTATACCACAATAGAGAATCCTGCAAATCGTGGAAAACAAAATTAAACAGGGTCAACATGAAAGCATATAAAAATAAGTATATTATAGAGCGATTCAACTGATTTTATTATAATATAATAAAATTAAAACATGTCAAAAGTTACATGATAGCTTGTTTATTGCTTTTACGGTTGAATTCGACTATATATCTGTGTTTTCAGTCCTTAATTCTACCAAGAGTGATTCTATAAGCGTGATGTCGTCTAAGATGGCGTCTTCTACAAGCTTCCCAACATTTTGGCGCCAAGACGATGGAGATTAGACATGAAGTCGCCATCTCGCTCAGGTGGGTGAAAAATAGCAAATCGCGCTTGAAATATCTTAATTTAGCTGTGAAATTATAAAATAATAAATGGAATTGCTTTCGAAGTTGTTCCGAAGCTGAAATATGGTCGAAATAACGTTGCAATAAGTAAATGAAATTACCGAGTCGCTCCAAAACGGTCATTGTAAAATATAATTATTTATTATGCAATTATTTTGGCATACATAATAAAAACGTTAATAAAACATTTTACTGCGTTTCAGTAACAAAATACAACCTGCAAAACAATATTTTAACTCTTAATATCCGAAATATAAATTTATTTTTAACTGAACATAACATTATTATGCAACAACACATTATATTCTGCAACATTATCCATATTTCCTGCATGAAAACTGACAAATTTCTGTATAATAACAAACAATTTGCTTATAAATATGGAGTTATTGTGTTGACGCGAATTTGTATTTGGGTAGGCGCCATTTTGATGCCATGCTTTAAATTTTATCCCGCCTTTTTCCTTCTATCCAGCGATCATGTGACAACGTTTTTTGCAGTCACGTGATCGGTAGCCACCTAAAGAAAAACCGGGATGACGTCATGGCACCAAAATGGCGCCCATACCAGCAAGTTGTGCTGTTCAAAATTACTCTCAACTTAACGCATCGTAATAAATTAAACCGCTGGAAATGTTGGTAATTTTGATCCCAATATGACTGATATATTCAGTGGTCTAATTATAATTTAAATTCGCTCGATCTTGCTCGATCATCTGAGAAAACTGATAATTTAATTCGGCGAATAAATCTTATTTTCAACCTTAAAACGATTACATATACGAGCTTGGTAACTTATTTTAATACTTTATTTGTTTACATTTGGGATATTTAGCTATTTATTTGTGATTTTTGAAGTTTTTCCACCTACCTGTGCGACATGATGGCAAAGATGGCGTCGCTGTCTTTATCCCAACATTTTTGCGCCGCGAGAATATCGTCACGTGATCGCTAGATATAAACAAAAACTGCTTGACAACTCCGCCAAAATACCAATAAAAATTCCTCCCAATTGACCGATTTTAATTTTATAAATAAATCCTATAATTCATATTTCAACGTTTGAGTGCATTTCAATAAACTGTAGTTTTATGTATTTTGGTTGCAGAAAATGTTTTAATATGCCAATATAGCTGCGCTCGATCGGAGTTTTTTCGGCGTATTTCGAACGATATTTTAATTTTAGAACGGTTAAAAAAGCAACTTCGATGCTTGTTTAAATCATTTATTGGTAAATTTGAGTAATTTTATGCAGATTTTCGAAGTTTTTCTCCAAACTTACCCGAGATGCAGCTGCCTTATCGAACTCCGAAGACTTTCCCACCAAAAAATGTCATGTGATTGCGTAATATAAAGAAAAAAAACGCGTTACCATGGCAACAAAAGCGCCACCAAGGCTCTACCAAAGGACTGTAAAATTCAGTATGTTCAACGAAATGAAAATTTATTAACAGTTGCGAAACTTATTTTATTTATATGCAACATAATTTAATTGTTATTAATTTTTAAATTAAGACACACTTTGCGATATACGATCAACAGATGGCGCTTCGATCATACGAACTATCGAATAATTCACTCCAAGCATTTTTAAGTTGCACATTGCTGAACTGAACATTTTATAGAAGACAATAGCAATAATAAAGCAGTGAATAGTTCAGTAAAAACTTGGTGAAAACAACCGATAACGGGTAGATGTTGCAAACAAAGACACAAAATGGCACCGAATTTCGAAGATCATGCAGCTTTCTCACACGAATATAAGCCGTTTTTGCTAGGTTTTACCACATGTCTGCAAAAAAACAAGAACATGCAATATCAAATAAGCAACATAAATCATCATTTAATAATTATATCTTATGGCTGAATTATTGCCCCAACGTGGGGGACCGACCAATACGGACGAGCGTTCTTTCGCGAAAATATGGACTTCTTGCAGGAGAACTTTTGGGCAGGGGCACTGTGATACTTTTTAACGTCAGGAAATGTAATTCATTAAAGTCGTCAATTTTTTCCTTCAACTCATTGCTTATCGTCTTTTCAGTTTGCAGTTCTCTATGGATTAGGCAAAAAGTACATATTATATGGGTTAGGTACAGTTTCAATTCAATTGTTACAGTCAAGATCAAAAACTTGGATTTCAAATTGTACCGTTTTAGTTTGTCCAGTTCTGCCACCACCATCATTCCGTTCTCTTTTTCAAGACTTATCGTTTTATTGCGCTGCTGTTCAAAATTGGCGGTTGACATTTCCAATTGGCTTTGCAGATTTTGGATTTTATCTTTCGCCTCCGCTTCGACACGTTTTTTTTCTTGCTGTAAAAAGCAATGCATGGGAGAATTAGTTATATCTTGGACTAATAGCGTGTACGGGACTCGCAGCTTCCACACATTCTGCTTGGTAGAGCCGTCTTCGTTACGGCGACATACTCCTGGCGCCACCTACGGCGCTTTCGGGAAACTGGCGGGCAAACAAACCAAAACGCCATACGTATAACATAGGCCCGCAAAAACGTCGATTTTGAACAAGTTTTCATTTGCAATATCCTGTAAACAAATTGTAAATGTTTCTAAGACATTTGTAGTGTTTTCCAAATGCACGTTAAAAGTTTTAATTTAGAAAATTTTTAAAATTCATTTTACAGATATTTGACATAACATTGTAAACTGTAAAATGTATCGTCAAAATCACAACCTTTACACTTAATTTTAAAAACGCTTTAAATGTATTTTAGAAACATTTACAATTCATTTAAAACACTTTTAATTTAAATTGTTTTGAAAACATTTAAAATCCATTTGGAAAACATTAAACATGTCTTAGAAACATTTACAATTTGTTTACAGAATATTGCAAATGCAAACTTGTTCAAAATCGACGTTTTTGCGGGCCTATGTTATGTGTATGGCGTTTTGGTTTGTTTGCCCACGCGTTTCCCGAAAGCGCCGTAGGTGGCACCAGGAGTATGTCGCCTTAACTCGGACACGCGATCTTGGAAGCGGCTAGTCCCGTTAAACGCTATTAGTCCAAGCTTGAACCGACTGCTACAAGTTCCGTACGTTTTCCGCAACGTTATTCACCCGTTATTTTTTGGTTTTGCGTACGAAAAACACTGAAAACGGCTCCGATTGGTGTTCAAGGCTTCCGAGGCAGCTAAATCATATCCATCCGCAACGAAGACTGCTTCGATCGCCGCTTCCTCTGCTGCATTTGGAACGATTCTGAAGCCATCCGCTGTTTTCCTGCTTGGAAAACCATCAAATCCCTCTTCCGCCACCGTTTACATCCTTCTGCAGGTGAATTACTCGACTTTTTCTGCCAACAACTGCTGATTTTGGGCGAACTACGATCCCAAAATCGAAATACACGTTTCAGAGCCGGCCTCTTAAATATCGCACACTAATAGCGCACTTCACTGCGCTCTGCTAGGGTAGTCTAACGATGTTGCCCCGCCCACCAACCAATCTGTTGCTGCGACGTCACCAGTTACTCAAAACGCTCCACAACCGTTCAGCACTGTTAGATTTTCATCAAATTTGACTGCCTTAGTGCTGCACACTTCACCTCTGTTTTGGAAACGCTCCGAACTTTACTTTCCTTTCTTACAATGGAAATATACATTAACTCCACCGATCCCGCTCAACTTCAAGCCCAGTGCACAACCACCTTCTAGACATGGAAGCAGAACTATAAATTTGCTATTATTCCAAAATTCTTTCCTTCTCACATTTATTATGCACAACTGGACTACAATGTTTCGGCTTTCAAAAAGCCATCATCAGGTC